>CM044009.1:4292439-4535341 GCA_024085815.1 Flaveria linearis | reverse complement strand
ACCAAATGGAAATCCTAATACATTCTCAATTCTCAAATCACTATTATTCTAATTCGAAGGCACCGTTCCTTAGGTTCATCAAATGAAATCGTAGTGTCTAACCTATCAGTTCAAAATCCAATTTCATCAATCAAGTGAGTATTCATATCCCCTTTTTATATCATTTCCTATTTGGGGAAATCATGTGATACAATATATCAATCATGATATTCTATTGTTGTTTCATTCTAAATTCATTCAAAAGAAGTTATGTTATTACTTGCAATTATGTGAACATACTATGGTAAACTGGACGACAGTAAAACCCTAATCAATCAATCAATCCTGGTAACAATGTAGATCTACTGTTTGGATAACCCCCCCATATGGCTTACGAGTGGTGATTGTACCAGAGGCAGGAGTTTAATCTATGGTGTATGTGTGGAGTCTATTATTGCAAGTGTCAGTCAAGGGGTTGTTATTGTGTCAGTTTATCTATATGTTTTACTATTGCATATAATCTTAACGTACCTTGTGAATTGATTATTCTCAATCAATCAATCATCTATATGTATACTCAAAACTGTGATTACTCACCAGCTAATTCGTTAGCTGACATTATTTTCTCACATGATTTCAGGTTAAGCAAGATAGGGGACTTCTACCTGCTCATTTTAGACCCGACTTAGTTAAATAAAAGACAGTTACTATTGTGGGTTTCATTGTTGTATTTGTGTATGTTGACTTAAATTCTTGTAATCTGATTTTAATATTATTTCCACCATTAGACAACCATGTGTTATGAACAATCAATCATTCCCTCGTCCGCTCCGACGATTCCGCCGTCGTCGGGTGTGACAGATTGTATCAGAGCCATGGTTATAGGGAATTAGGTTATTAGAAATGGAATGACCTAGACTATAACTAAGTACCTTTACCATGAGTCCTCTCATGTATTTTATATGCATAGATAGGATTATATGTGCTTTATATGTTTACACTTGATTATGTGATTATCTGCCTTATGTGATTCTCCTTACACTTGAATCTATCAATATCACACGAATCTTAACTCATATTCTAAGCATTGTGTGCCTAATTCAAGTGATTCCAAACTCCAAACTCGATTGTTATTCATGGTTTTCAAATCTCGTCAAAGTCCGTGTCACATGACCGAGAACATGCAATGCTGGAAGAGTGGGTACCTGTATCTTAAGTTGTTCTGTCTAGGCAGGTATTCATACAACTTGATTACCTTACCTGGGAACCCTCGAGATGAGTATTCGCTTATAGTACGCATGTCCTCATTAAGGTTGTGGTGGACACAATACTTTGATAAGTCAACGTATTCGCTTTGGTTTGCGAACCGAACGTTTACACTCCTAACCTCTCATTGTTATTCTAAACAATCTCATTAACGATTTTATTATTTTGAAAAGTTTTAAAAACCAATTACCCGTTTACACTCCTAGGCTCGGTTAACGCCGCGAGAACCTACGATAACGTAACGCAATTATAGTTTGGAAAATTCCAGTTCTGCCCTTGTCTTTTTCGCACTCGTTAAAATACTAAACGACCTTTAAAATTCTGAAAATCTCCAGTTACCTAGATTAGTGGTTTCTAAACAACTTTCATTTAGAAGTTTCTGCTGATTTGGATTACCGAAATATGAGAAAAACGTGGATCTTTACAGCTGCGCAGAACTGCTAGCTGTTACGAAAACGACTATTTGGAGGTCTAAACAATGAATGAGTTTTCTATGTTTTATATATCACAGATTCTTTTTTCGATGAACTTTGTCATGGACAAAGGTTTAACTGATTTGAATCTGTTATGAAGAAGTTATGGCCTCTGTAAGTTGGCTGTAAAATACGAGCCTAAATCAGGGTATTTTGGTAAACCGTAAATTATTTCTAGTTAAAATATACGTCCGTTACAGTTCTGAAATATTTTTATAAATAAGTATAAATCATGATTGACTTCTGGAAAATTTGGCTAATCATATTAAGAATCCTTTGTCATTTATAAAATCACATCCTAAATACTCATGAAAAAATTTAAACGTGTGACTTGTTTAAAATGCTCGGTTAAGGTCTAATCTTAATTCGGTCAAAATACTTATATTTCAGTAGCTAAGACAATATCAAAATGGGTTCATATCAATTTACTAAGTTAAGCAAGGAAAATATGTTTAAAACATAAACCGAATATAAACGAGTACCTATGCGAACGGATCAAGGGCAATGAACTAAAATATTATTGGATATATAAGATTCAAGGATAACGTAATGACTAATAACATTTTAATGATTCCCACTATTAGAGTTTATTTTTATAAAAATAAATTAATTATAACATTTGTTAATATTTTATATACAAATCGTTAAGGTGTTTAAATAAATAAATTTACAGAATATGATTAAATAACTTTTAAATTAAACAAGGTTCATAAAACTAATTTCTATAATTTTTAGGAATTTTACATAATTTTTTAAGGCTGAAAATCTTTAAAAAAATAGTTGAAGGTGCCGGGTTCGAACCCGGGACCTCTAGGTTTGAGCACATGTGACTAACCAGTGAACCAGGGCCGAAGCCTTGGTATTCCCTTGGTTTTTAAACCTTTAACCATAAACAAAACCATCCCCAAATTCATATAAACCCTAGATTCTTTTGGGTCCAATTGAACACACACAAACGATCATGTGAAAGCTGATAACCATGGGGCTTTTGTTCCCCATGTCTAAACGAGTATGTAGATGTAAACAATTACCCGAATGGTGTCGATTTGGAACTGAACTCGATCAAGAACAGTCGCGATCGTAGTGCTCGATGGTTTAATGGGCAATTGTTGATGATACTCAAATTAAATTGACAGGAAGCTTCGTATGATGATCTGGAAGCAAAGCCCCTTATCAATTTCAGTTAAATTGATCGTAGATGGGGTTTTGATAGGAGTTGCAGGTCGACGGGTTCGTGGAGTTCGAATGCTTGTTTCGGTTGATCTTTGATGATATGGAACCCATGGAATGTTTTAAACGATGAAATGATTGTATGTGCACAATCAATTTGATTAATTTTATTGTCTAGTGCGTGATTGTGGTGATGTCGGCCGAAAGTTGAGTGTGGGTCGGAATACTCCAATTTTTCAATTGAATCGAGGCATAGGGTTCGAATCTTGCATAGAAAGTTGTCGGGATTAATAATTGAGTCAAACCGCGTTAATTTGACTGTGGGGGCTCGCCGGAGTCGACCGGCTCTTGGCCGGAACAGTGGTTCGACGGGGAGAGGGAAACAGAATTGGGATTTTCTATTTTACACAAATGGTCCCTGTGGTTTAAGTTTCTTTCAATTTGTGCACAAAATTTAAATTTCAAGTTTTCAAATAGCAAAAATGCCCCCTGAACCTTTTATTATTATTATTATTATTATTATTATTTTTTATTTTATGGGTATTATCAAATATTACACAGATTAAAATTACAGAACGTCACTTGATACCGCTTTGCAATACTACAAATATACATATAATAAACACAAAAATAATTAATGGAATCTTAAAAGGAACTAGACAACCAAAGGTAATATTCCAACATGAATGAAATAGCTTTTATAACAATCATATACCATACCATGCTTCTATACTTGACACATAAGGCAATAAGCCATCAATGTTCTAGTGTTGTTTGCCAATTGAATTCAATTCTTTTCATGACAAAAAAATACATTCTTTTATCTATCACTCATATATCAATTCTGATTATTTGTTGATTAAAATCATAATTATTTGATATAATTTTCACAAATAATAATTTTTTATCTAATACATGGTTAAAAAGGTACATGATTAAATAACACACTCCTTAACTATTAAAAAGAGCATTGAGTTAATTTAAGTAATCTTTACATCTTTTGATATTAAAAGAAGAAACTAGTATTAAGCCCCCGCATTGTTGGGTGCGTAAACTATACTAAGTAACACTAATGTTATATCACCGTCAGTAACAAAAATCATCGACATCGTAAATAAAACCAAATGCAAAGTAAACGTAAAACTTGCACCACGCACATGAAACTTAAAACGTTAAAACAATAACTAGATCGATCTAGTACTCGCATGTTACAACGGGGATGTAAATTGGAAAAATAAGGTAAACAATGTTGATCCACACGTGTACGTTACGGCGTGTTACTCTTAAAATTTAAACAACATATCAAAATTTGTAAAAACAAAAGTTTTGGGAATTGAAGTTGAAAGTGAAAATTGGCGGGGATAATTTATAAAATATGTAAAAGTATTGGGTTTAAAATAAAAGTAAAAGGAAAAAATATATGTGCATTCTTTTATACAAATAGTACAACATTGATGCATTTACAAATTGATAATTAGTAATATTTAAATTTACCATCAAAGTATTATGTTTTAGTACTAAAAAAACAGAGAGAACCGTCTACACAAATACTCTTTTAAAAAAGTAATAGATTTAGATGCAAAACAAAACGGTCTTTGTTTTAGTGATATTGAGAATAATGTAGCTTGTAATCAAGAATAATTGTGGCCAATCGTTTAAAAATTGTATAGATAAATACTTTGTATTTAATTTGTTAGATAAATAATATATTTATTTTAATGAAAAAATAAAGTAGTACCTTTAAACATAAAACCTGTATAAAATCAATAATTAAAAAAAAACCTGAAGATTAACCCTATACAATTCGTGAATTAGGCAGTTCTAAGTTTGATGTTATGAATATAAATCGATATCATATGAGTACACCATCATCATCTCCTTCATTTTTTTTTTATTTTTTTACGGTGTGAAAAATATTGACAAGGCATGTAGCATGCTGGGGTAGACACTAATGATACATCAGATACTAGAAGAATGAGCATAACTAGTATTATCTCCGCGCTACGCGCGCGGGAGTTTGTTTGTTTCCCTTCTTACGCAACATGACTATTTTCGTTGTCAGGTCGACTCATCGGAAATCACAGAAGCAATACTGATACCGGTTTCGATAATACCTATACCGGCGAAGATGATGTTCACTCACAATCGAGGCTTCGAAATATCAATATAAATAAACGCACCTCAACCGGAAAATTCCGGAAATATAATTTAAATTGAGATAAAAGAAACCAATAAATAAGATTTCTAAAAAAGTTAAAAAAGAATTAAAACGTTTTAAAATATAATAATAATACAACAAATAGATTAAAGTGGTTTGTAAGTCTAGTGCCAATATGTGAAACTAAGAAACCTGTAGCACCGACATCACATTTTAATATATAGTATAATATAATATAATGCTTCTTTTTCAAAGTAAATTTAAAAAAAAATTGCTAACAAAAAGATTGCATTTTCTAACAAAAATATTACATTATCTGATAAAAAAACTTGTTTTATTACAAGAGATGTATTAGTTTTAATTTGTTGGATGAATATCACATCTCTAATTAAATTACTAACCTTTATGTGTTTGTGTTTAAGAAGTAGATACGTTCATTTCTAAAGTTGTATTTTACTAGATAACTAGTTTTTCTCCCCACGCTACGCGACGGGAGTTTGGTAATTTTTTCACGCACCATTGCGTTTACTTTATTAGTTATTACCTATCCAACTCGTCAGAAACCATAAATCAAAGTTTGGTGGCAAAACCCAAAAGCTATTAAACTTTAGTTGCTAAACTGAAAAAAAATAAAATTCACTATAAATAGTTTAGTTGTCAAACTCTAAGATTTTTAACTTTAGTAGCCAATGGCTATATAGCGGAGTCTAGTTAATTTTCTCACACGCAATGCCACGTTACTTTGATCGTTATCTGTCTACCTCATCGGAAGCCATAAAATCAAAGTTTGAAGGAGAAAGTTAAAAATACCAAATTTAATAGCTAAAAACAAAAAATAAACTTAACTATAAATAGTTTAGTAATCAAACTTTAAGATCATAAACTTCAGCAGTCAAAATCAAAAAACAAATCGACGACCAAATTATTAAATATTAAACTATAGTGGTCAAACCTGGTAAATAATGAGGCTAAATAATTAACGCGTAAAAACATCGATACACACAAACACGTTGCGGTGTGAACGCGTAAAATTTAAACTGAAACGTAAAAGTAAAATTTTATATAATATAAAAAAGTATAGAGGACCAAAGTTAAGTAAAAAAAATAAGGCTAAATTATAAAATATGTAAAGTATTAAGTTAAAAAAAATTAATGATTGAAAAAATAAGACAAATATAAGTACTACCCCACTAAAGCACATATTACATATATAATGTAGGGAGATGATATGCTACAAAGGCTATATTTCCTAAAAAGGGTGAGAAGTAATTCCGGCCATTGGATCAACTTATTAAATAGATCAATGGTTCAAAAAAACGCGGTGGCAAAAATGTAAATAAGTGGAAAACTGCTAACAGGCGGAGGGGCAAAAAAGTAATTTGACACAATGGTTGTTTGACACAATGGTTGTTTGACACAATGGTTGTTAGACACAATGGTTGTTTGACACAATGGTTGTTTGACACAATAGTTGTTTGACACAATGGTTGTTTGAAACAATGGTAATTTAACACAATCGTAGTTTGAAACAATGGTTGTTTGAAACAATGGTAATTTAACACAATCGTAGTTTGACACAATAGTAGTTTGACACAATGATAATTTGAAACAATAGTAATTTGGTATGTTGGCATGTTATTATATTTTGCTATGTGTTGGCATGTTAATATTTGTTGCTATATGTTGCTTTACATTACATAATAGTATTTTGGTAACTTGTTTTTATCATCAAAATCAAACGTAAACAAAACTCTTCAAACATGACACAATGAATATTATGACACAATGAATATAATGACACAATGAATATAATGACACAATGAATACAATGACACAATGAGTATATGACATAATAAATCTTATGACACAATGAATCCTATTCTTGAATAGGCATAGAATCAACTGTTGAGCTGTTTGAAACTTGTTTATCCTTAATGCTTTGAAGATATAAACTGCAATTGCGTATAACGTAACCAGGTTGTTTGCAAAACCACAATTTCTCAACTTTTTTCCTGCTTGTTCGATGGCTAACTCACGAGCTGACTTCATTCTTTTCGGCCTACCTTTTGTCTTTTGCTTAACAGGTACACTGAATTTTGCTTCATTTCGTTCGCTCCCTCCAGGTAACGCTGCAAAAACCAACTCGTCTTTGTTCGTAATCAATTGATTAACAATAATGTAACATCACGTATTTTCGATAAATAAAATTTTAATTTGGTAAACAATACGTTGATGTTAATTCAAAGATTTTAATAATAATAATAATAATAATAATAATAATAATAATAATAATATAATAATAATAATAATAATAATAATAATAATAATGATATTAATAATAATAATAATAATAATAATAAAATGGTAAGACTTGAAAGTCAAAATTATAAGTATAAGGGGGGCCTAAATGTCATTTCTAAAACTTAATTACTAAACTTTAGCATAAACTAATAAACAATCAAACTACAGGGGCCAAACGTGTAATTTTTCTTTAAAATCACAGCCCACCCCCGTCGAACTACCCTCACCGTCGGCCAAACTCCGGCGACCCTCCGGCGAGCTTCAAAAGCCAAGATCACGCGATTTCTGACCAAAACAGACACTCCCGACACATTCATGTGCGAGATTCGAACGCGTGCCAACTAAACATTCAAATTCGAACGCATGCGGTGTAGAACCCGAGCCACGCGTTGTCGGACCTTTGTCAGTCCACAGATCGCACTAACACCTTATTTTGATCAAATTAAACGAGTGTGAAGTACCATAAGTCAGTTTCTAATCGATCCCCATTCTCCATTTCACTTGAAACGAATTTAAACACCACCTTCGAACACCTCCTCTTTCGCGACCTGCAACTCGAATTTGAACCAATCTCCAGTCGATTTTGATCAAAATTGATAAGGTGCTTTCGATCAGAGCTATCTTACGAAGCTTCCCTCAAGATTAATTCGATTGTTATCATCGTTTGAGCATCATTCGACCACCTCCATTGCCGCGACCTGTTCTCGACCGTTCAGCTTCGATTCAAACATCATTCGGGTAAATACACACACCCACATACTCGATTTTTCATGGGGAACAAAAGGCCAATGATTGCAGAGCCTATTAAAATCGAATTGGTGGCCAATTTGGCCCGGATTCGAACTGGGTTCATATGGTTCGGGGTTAACCGAAATTGTGTTTAAAACTAATTGGAACCCAAACCCCCGCGGCTGTATGCCTTTGTCCACTGGTTCCCGTGTTCCCATATCAAACAGGAGGTCCCGGGTTCGACCCCGGGCACCTCCAATTATTTTTTTAGGGCCCTTTTGAGCCTCTAAAAACTATAAAAAAATTTGTAAAACAATTATTTTTTCCACACTTTAACAATAAATCAAACGGTTACGCATAATGATACGTTTATTTTAAATTTTAAACATAATCGTTTTCAATGAATTCATTTTATTTATTTCGAGACATTCAAATTAAATAAATTAGTTTATTTAAACTACCATTCCAAAACTCAATAGAAATCCTAATACATTCCCAATTCTCAAATCATTATTATTCTAACTCGAGACACCGTCCTTAGGTTAATCATAAGGAAATCGTAGGTGTCTAACCTATCACATTCAAAATCCAATCTCATCAATCAGGTGAGTATTCATATCCCCTTTTTATATCATTTCTTATTGGGGGAAATCATGTGATACAATATATTCAAACATGATATTCTATTGTTATTTCATCCTAAATTCAATTCAAGACAGTTATGTTATTACTTGCAATTATGTGAACATACCGTGATAAACTGGACGACAGTAAAACCCTAATTCAATCAATCAACCAATCCTGGCAACAATGTAGATCTACTGGTTGGATAACCCACCCCATATGAATAGTCGAGTGGTGATTGTGCCAGAGGCAGGAGTTAAACTATGGTGTATGTGTGGAGTCTATTATTTGCAAGTGTTAAGTCAAGGGGTTGTTATTGTGTCAGTTTATCTATATGTTTTACTATTGCAATATAAGTCTTAACGTTACCTTGTGAATTGGATTATTCTCAATCAATCAATCAATCTATATGTATATTCAAAACTATGACTACTCACCAGCTAATTCGTTAGCTGACTTTATTTTCTCACATGATTTCAGGTTAAGCAAGATAGTGGACTTCTACCTGCTCATTTAAGACCCGGACTTAGTTAAAATAAAAGACAACTACTATTTGTGGTTTCAATTGTTGTATTTGTGTATGTTGGACTTATATTATCTTGTAATCTGATTTAATATTATTTCCACTATTAGACAACCATGTGTTATGAACAATCAATCATTCCCTCGTCCGCTCCGATGATTCCGCCGTCGGTCGGGGTGTGACAGATTGGTGTCAGAGCCATGGTTATAGGGAATTAGGTTATTAGAAATGAAATGACATAGACTATAACTAAGTACCTTTACACATGAGTCCTCTCATGTATTTTATATGCTTAGATAGGATTTTAGGTGCCTTACATGCTTATACTTGATTATGTGATTATCTGCCTTATGTGATTCTTCTTATACTTTGAATCTATCAATATACACACGAATCTTAACTCATATTCTAAGGCATTGTGTACCTAATTCAAGTGATTTCAAACTCCAAAACTCGATTGTTATTCATGGTTTTCAAATCTCGTCAAAGTCCGTGTCACATGACCGAGAACATGCAATGCTGGAAGAGTGGGATACCTGTATCTTAAGGTGTTCTGTCTAGGCAAGGTATTCATACAACTTGATTACCTTACCTGGGAACCCTCGAGATGAGTATTCGCTTATAGGTACGCATGTCCTCGTTAAGGTTGTGGTGGACACAAGTACTTTGATAAGTCAACGTATTCGTTTTGGTTTGCGAACCGAACGTTTAAACTCCTAACCTCTCATTGTTATTTCAAACAATCTCATTAACGATTTTATTATGTTGAAAAGTTTTAAAAACCAATTACCCGTTTCTCATAGAGGTTTCTTCTTTCCATATTATACAGCATGTCTTCTCGTCAAATCCGTTCACGATCTAGAAACTCTGGCCGTAAGATTTCTGCTATTGTAGCACGTGAAGTTACTGCGGTCATCCCAACTCTACTTACCCATTTGAACCAAGGCAACAATGTTGTTCAAAACCCAACTGCACCAAACCCTCCCCGAACTTGTACTTACAAACACTTCAGTTCATGCAATCCCACTAAGTTCAGTGGAACCGAAGGTGCTACTGGATTACTACAGTGGTTCGAAAGCATCGAGAACACCTTCCTAAACAGCGAATGCCCTGAAAATCTAAAAGTCCGGTATGCCACAAGTGTTCTCCAGAAACGCACACTCACTTGGTGGAACGGAGAGAAACGAACCCGTGGAACTAAAACTGCTCTATCCTTAACATGGACTGAAGTTAAGGATCTCATGACTAAAGAGTTCTGCCCAAGAAACGAAATCCGGAAACTGGAAGCTGAATTCTGGGAATTAACCCAAGACAGTGGCGAGAACCTAGCATACACTAACCGATTCCACGAACTGAGCCTTTTGGTACCGCATCTTGCTACCCCTACCTCCCGAGCCATCGAGAAATATATTGGTGGTCTACCCATGCAGATTCAGGATACGGTGCTAGGAAGGAATCCTTCAACACTAGAAGATGCTATCAGGCTGGCTGCACAGTTAACCGATAATCATGTGAAAGCTGGTTCCTTAACCAGGAAAGGATCGAAGAAGAATACCAATAAACTTCCTAACGAAACCGTCAAATCTGACCAAGCCGAGCTTTCCAAGAACAAGAAGAGGAAGGCTCAATCTCAAAACTTTGCTGTAATTACCCCTGCTGTACCAATTAATCAAGTCCCTCCAACTCGTCAACCAGCGGTAAACAACCAATCACTAATGAAAAAGTCATACACTGGACCCTATCCGCAGTGTAACAACTGCAGTTATCACCATCCCGCTAACATTCAATGTCGTCAATGCACAAATTGTGGTCGTTTGGGTCATACATTCAACGTGTGCAGGAGTGCTGCTAAAGCTCCGACTAATGCACCAGTTCACCAACATCCTCTTGCAATTACCCAGGGTCGTGCATGCTATCAATGTGGTGATCCGAACCATTTTCGCAATCGATGCCCTCAACTTGTCATCCCAGTTCCTACGGCTCAAGGACGTGCTTTCAACATCAATACTCAACAAGCTCAAGCCACCAATGATGTGGTGTTGAATAATTCTTGTCCTTGATTTTGTCTTCATGATGTAATTCAAGATTTGTAATCGTGATTTTCCTTTTGTTACATTGATGTAATTTGAAAATTTCTAAATTTTAATTGAGATATTTTTCCTTTCGTTGTTAAGTCTAACTTTGAACCGTTTGCACCGTGGGAGATGAAAGAGTTTGTAAGTCAACCTATGACTAAGGACACTCGAATCTCCTAAATGATTCTAACTAATCAAAACAGGGTGATTCCCTTACTTTGGTGATGATTCTTTATTCGTTTCAATAATGGTTTCCAATGATGTGTTTTATGAAATTTCATCCTCTGGATTAGGGTGATTTCCTTATCACGAGGACTGACTTCAATTATTCACTTTGGAACTTGCATTTCACAAATGACATGATCTCACCAAAATAGGGTTGAAACCCGTACTTTGGTGACAAATGTCAATCTTCGATTGTTTTCTTGTTAACATCAAGCTCAATCATCAAGATACGCGTGAAATTCATACCTTGATGATAATTTCATTTTTATGGATTGTATTTTCTCAAATGAAACGACCTCGTCAAAGTAGGAGTGAATTCTGGATTTTGACGAGGAAGTCTATCTTATTATATTTTGTTTTTTGTAAAAATTCATCGTTAAGATAGGAGTGATTTCCCTTACCTTAATGGTGAGTTATCTCGTCTTATTTCTGTAGATCCTCAACAATGAGTTGGGATCGAACTTTTTGGATTGGTAAGCTAGTAGTCATACTTTGAGAGTACACCATCAAGTTAGGGGTGAAAACCATACCTTGATGACTATTCTCATTTCTTGATCTCCAACTTACCATGGTTGTAATCAAGTGACGAGAAGCATGTAGTAACTTGAAGGGTGAAATAATGTTAGTGTTTCGACCTATCAAGCCAAAGCATGATCTCTGAACTTGAAAAGAGACCCGATCGCTTTAAGTTGATTTTGATTCCAAGTTTGGAGCATTTAAATTCTTAAATCAATTTCTTTTCCTTTATTCTCATGTTTGACTCGATCTAGCTACATCAAACCGTTTATTACTTATCTATCGACTTTCATTGTGAGTTATCATCAAAACCTGATTACGTGATGGTAGTCTTCCTAAACAATCTATTGTCAAGTAAAGATATATCTCTGATCGTGATGGTCGCTTCATCTGTCGTTTTCTGGAAAAGTCTCCAATCATCTCTCGAAACTCAACTGAATCTTAGCACAACCTATCACCCGCAAACCGACGGTCAGATTGAAAGAACGATACAAACCCTCGAGGATATGCTCCGAGCTTGTGTCATTGATTTTAGTGGATCGTGGGATTCTCATCTCCCGTTGATCGAATTCTCTTACAATAACAGTTACCATACCAGCATCCAGATGGCACCATTTGAGGCCTGGTATGGCCGAAAGTGTCGGTCTCCCATCTGTTGGTCTGAAGTTGGTGAATCACAGATTACTGGTCCGGAATTGATACAAGAAACAACAGACAAAATTCATAAGATCCGTGATAACTTGGTGGCTGCTAGGAATCGTCAAAAGCATTATGCTGATAAAAGACGTAAGCCCATGGAATACAATGTCGGTGATCTCGTACTTCTTAAGGTATCACCTTGGAAGGGAGTGATTCGCTTTGGAAAGAAAGGGAAGCTAGCACCTCGTTACGTGGGTCCATTCAAAGTGCTCGAGCGAATTGGGAAAGTGGCCTACAAGCTTGAACTACCCCAAGAACTCAGCAATATACACCCGACATTTCATGTTTCAAATCTCAAGAAATGTCTTGCCGATGAAAATCTCCACATCCCACTCGAAGAAGTCCAGATTGATGAATCTATGCACTTTATTGAGAAGCCTGTGGAAATTATGGATCGGGAAGTCAAACAACTCAAACGCAGCCGAATACCAATTGTCAAAGTTCGTTGGGAGTCTAAACGCGGACCAGAGTTCACCTAGGAACGCGAGGACCAAATGAAATCCAAGTATCCTCATCTCTTCGTTTCAGCCTCCTCATGATTAAAATTTCGGGACGAAATTTCCTAAAGCAGGGGAGACTGTAACATCACGTATTTTCGATAAATAAAATTTTAATTTGGTAAACAATACGTTGATGTTAATTCAAAGATTTTTAATAATAATAATAATAATAATAATAATAATAATAATAATAATAATAATAATAATAATGATGATATTAATAATAATAATAATAATAATAATAAAATGGTAAGACTTGAAAGTCAAAATTATAAGTATAAGGGGGGCCTAAATGTCATTTCTAAAACTTAATTACTAAACTTTTAGCATAAACTAATAAACAATCAAACTACAGGGGCCAAACGTGTAATTTTTCTTTAAAATCACAGCCCACCCCCGTCGAACTACCCTCACCGCCGGCCAAACTCCGGCGACCCTCCGACGAGCTTCAAAAGCCAAGATCACGCGATTTCTGACCAAAACAGACACTCCCGACACATTCATGTGGGAGATTCGAACGCGTGCCAACTAAACAATTCAAAATTCGAACGCATGCGGTGTAGAACCCGAGCCACGCGTTGTCGGACCTTTGTCAGTCCAAAGATCGCACTAACACCTTATTTTGATCAAATTAAACGAGTGTGAAGTACCATAAGTCAGTTTCTAATCGATCCCCATTCTCCATTTCACTTGAAACGAATTTAAACACCACCTTCGAACACCTCCTCTTTCGCGACCTGCAACTCGAATTTGAACCAATCTCCAGTCGATTTTGATCAAAATTGATAAGGTGCTTTCGATCAGAGCTATCTTACGAAGCTTCCCTCAAGATTAATTCGATTGTTATCATCGTTTGAGCATCATTCGACCACCTCCATTGCCGCGACCTGTTCTCGACCGGTTCAGCTTCGATTCAAACATCATTCGGGTAAATACACACACCCACATACTCGATTTTTCATGGGGAACAAAAGGCCAATGATTGCAGAGCCTATTAAAATCGAATTGGTGGCCAATTTGGCCCGGATTCGAACTGGGGTTCATATGGTTCGGGGGTTAACCGAAATTGTGTTTAAAACTAATTGGAACCCAAAACCCCCGCGGCTGTATGCCTTTGGTCCACTGGTTCCCGTGTTCCCATATCAAAAAGGAGGTCCCGGGTTCGACCCCGGGCACCTCCAATTATTTTTTTAGGGCCCTTCTGAGCCTCTAAAAACTATAAAAAATTTGTAAAACAATTATTTTTTCCACACTTTAACAATAAATCAAACGGTTACGCATAATGAAACGTTTATTTTAAATTTTAAACATAATCGTTTTCAATGAATTCATTTTATTTATTTCGAGACATTCAAATTAAATAAATTAGTTTATTTAAACTACCATTCCAAAACTCAATAGAAATCCTAATACATTCCCAATTCTCAAATCATTATTATTCTAACTCGAGACACCGTTCCTTAGGTTAATCATAAGGAAATCGTAGGTGTCTAACCTATCACATTCAAAATCCAATCTCATCAATCAGGTGAGTATTCATATCCCCTTTTTATATCATTTCTTATTTGGGGGAAATCATGTGATACAATATATTCAAACATGATATTCTATTGTTATTTCCATCTAAATTCAATTCAAGACAGGTTATGTTATTACTTGCAATTATGTGAACATACCGTGATAAACTGGACGACAGTAAAACCCTAATTCAATCAATCAACCAATCCTGGCAACAATGTAGATCTACTGGTTTGGATAACCCACCCCATATGAATAGTCGAGTGGTGATTGTGCCAGAGGCAGGAGTTAAACTATGGTGTATGTGTGGAGTCTATTATTTGCAAGTGTTAAGTCAAGGGGTTGTTATTGTGTCAGTTTATCTATATGTTTTACTATTGCAATATAAGTCTTAACGTTACCTTGTGAATTGGATTATTCTCAATCAATCAATCAATCTATATGTATATTCAAAACTATGACTACTCACCAGCTAATTCGTTAGCTGACTTTATTTTCTCACATGATTTCAGGTTAAGCAAGATAGTGGACTTCTACCTGCTCATTTAAGACCCGGACTTAGTTAAAATAAAAGACAACTACTATTTGTGGTTTCAATTGTTGTATTTGTGTATGTTGGACTTATATTATCTTGTAATCTGATTTAATATTATTTCCACTATTAGACAACCATGTGTTATGAACAATCAATCATTCCCTCGTCCGCTCCGATGATTCCGCCGTCGGTCGGGGTGTGACAGATAATTGTTTTATTCAGACACAATGACAATACAAAAGACACAATGACAAACAAAAAGACACAATGATGATATTTAAGACACAATGATGATGTCAATCAATAACAAAATTCATATAACAAACACAACATAAAAGACACAACATATAGAGACTCACCTGATATTTATAAAATATGTTCAACAACATATTGATAATGTCCAGAGTAATCTAACAATATAGACACAATAACTGTTTTATTCAGACACAATGACAATACAAAAGACACAATGACGAACAAAAAGACACAATGATGATACCTATGACACAATGATGATGTCAATCAATAACAAAATTCATAGAAATCAGACAGTATAGACACAAACAATGACGAACAAAAAGACACAATGATGATACCTATGACACAATGATGATGTCATTCAATAACAAAATTCACAGAAATCAGACAGTATAGACACAATGATGATCCAAACGATAAAATTATTAACATACTATTTCAATTACAGTATATAATCGTCTTCATACGTACCAAACTGATGAAATCAAATAAATCAACATAACTCAACGATCTTCAACAGAAACAACATAAAGCAATCTTCAACAGATGAATTCGATTGTTTGAATCTTCAACGATTGAAATTGATGTAAGATGAAACGTCAACCATTTGAATCGATAAATTGAGAATTTTGTTGAAGGCTTGTGTTCAAATAAATTAGATGTAAGCAATCTTCAACAGATTTTGTTGAAGGCATGGGTTTAATAAATTAGACTTCCTAAAATACCCCTCCTTCTATTTTTAAAAATATGCCACATGTCACTCACCGATTGCTTCTCACACTTTTAACATAATGTTCACTTTGTATTTGAACCCAACACTATAATGTATACCAAAATTAATAATTAGTATACGTAAGATTTGAACCAATATCACTTCTAAAAAATAAATAATATGTTTACAGCTTCATAACCTTAAAAGGGTTATGTAATTGTAATTATAACTCTTGAGAGGAAGTAATAGTTGATGTAACGTAGCGTGGAATCATGTGACTCTATTTAGCAAAACAACCATTGAAGCTTAAGTTACAACCTCAAAGCATAAAGTAAGTAATTAATATATATTAAATGTTCTTCAGGTTATGATAATCAAGTTCTTTTTATGTCATGTCATTAACCATCCCAAACTTGGGTTTATCACTAGTTTTATAATCAATGTATTCATTATTAGATAAAGATAACAAATACAAATATGCCATTCATACATATCACATCATGCATAATTTCCAACACTAATCGAACGCTCTTTATAATGATATCACACTACAACAAATTTACCTTGTACCGACAACGTCTATATAGACGACAAAAGTCGCTATAGATCGAAATTTATTTCAAAATTATTTTTTCGAATAACATCAATTACCTCGATACTTATCGGGACGATATATCATTCCTATAGAGTTGTATGTACTGATGAGGTGTATCCCGACAACATATTAGAGTTAGTATAATGACTTTATGCAAACGACACCTATAGCGACCATATGTTATCGCTATATATCAAAATTACCTATAGTGACCACATGTGTTCGCTATGAAGTGACAAATTTTCATCGGTATAGATTAACATCCTTGTAGTGTCATCATCCATAAATGTTTTAAGATGTAGAAAAAGTTTGGCCCCACTCTCTCTCTCTCTCAAACCTTACTAATAACATTATAATAAGGGAGATTTACTAGGTTTGTTTATTTATTATTCATAATTCCAATATTAAAATCAAGTGCAGAAACCAATAGTATCATTTCCAATTCTCCAATTCCCATATTTTGTGCTCACAATCATATAAAGTAGAGGTACACTTGCAACTTGTCGTAAAAGTTATTTCAATATAGTGACACTTGAATGAATGATTTATATAATTAGGTTAATACCCAATTTATTATACGGTTAAATAAATAAAATATTAAATAGTTATTAATAAATTAATAAATTATAAAACGATCTTTTGATATAAAATATGATTGACATTATGTACGATTGATAAAATGACAATGTCATTTCTTAAACTTTTGTTAATTTTCTTTTATTTTTTCTCAAAAAAAGTTGGTTTTAAATAAACTGTTTCAAAACAAACTGTTTTTAAAAAAATGTCATTTTTAATAGTTTCTTCAAACTTTGAGTTTCAATTATTTTTGTTTCATAAGAATTTTATTTTTTAGAAAACATAGGTTTTAAAATATATTATGTTTTTTTAAAAGTTTGATATTTTAAAAAATATTATTTAAAAAAAACTTGTTTCTTTAGAAATTACATTTGTAGAAAGATCTTTTTTTAATTAAATTAAAAAGTTTTGATATGAAAAGAAATTAAATAATGACATTAGTAGTTAATGTGATATTAATTTATCAGAAGATAAAAGTGGGAAAATAAAATTTAGGAGACCTAGAATTGTACCATGTGGCTTTCAAAAAGACTAGGTTTTTCTCTCAACCGGATCACATGTGGATACAAATGAAAAAAACAATAACTCGTAATGCAACTATGCAAGTGTTATCAAATCGTCCACAAGGATAAAAAAATGTCTCTTCTATTCTTCATAATCAAGTTAATACAACCTTCTACACATTGAGACTACTTTTTTTGAACAGCAAAATAATGTTTCATTGATAATAAAACTAGCAAGTGGCTAGATCAAAGTTGCCCTATTACCGCCAATACATTACATAAATCAAAATTACACAATAATTTTTCATTAAGTGTCCCCTATTCTTTATCCACCAATATGTATTAACCTTGATCTTTTCCACCATTTTTGAAGGGCTAATCAACCTTTCGTTAAAAATTAACTCATTCCTAGCCTTCCAAATAAACCATCAAATCGCCAGATAGATACATTGCAGAACCTGCTTTAATTTCAGGCTAGTTGATGAGTTGAGACATGAAGATCGAATAAAAGGATTTCTACCACATGGAAATCTTAAAGAGCTTTTAAATTATCGACATATCAATGCTAAGTGAAAACGTTACTAGTACCAACTATTTCAACAATTTACCTCAAGTTGAAGTAATTTGCAACATTACTCCCGGTATTTGACAACAATTTTAATGAATGTTATGCCTTTTGAACAATAAACCAATAAATTAATTAGACAACTATTCTTATAGTTTTAACAACTTATTACTTACCTAAGCAAGTTCAAGTATATCAATACCCATATAACTATTTAGCTCATTCCAATTGAAAAAGTGGACAATAAAAGACAATAATAATAATGATACACGCATTACAGAACTACTAACAAGAGTAAAGTGTATCATACAGTCTCTCTTTACTTTATCGTAATGCTAGTTATTTTTAAAAAAATAAAGAAGGATAAGGTATACTTCATCCAAAAAACAATTGCAAATTCTTCCACTTCGATCTTCATCTTCATTCAAATCATAAACTTCAATTCACAATTATGTTTTTCCTTTTTTCTTTATACTTTCTTCCAAAGCGTATAAGAAACTTTAGAAATTGATAAAAAGTGAAAACCTTTAAACACTATTAACATTACTTTTTGTTTTATCAAGTTGTTGCTATTTTTAAGAGTAAATTAGTATATTTATCCTTATAATTTGTTAAAAGTAACAATTCTCGTCTAAAAGATTTAAAACTAATTATTTTAGTCACATAGCTTTTATTAAGTAACCATTTTCATCCACTTCGTTAACCTCATATATGGATTCAGTTAAAAACCCTCTTGTGCCTCTCACATGAGAGAAATTTTAGTCAATTTAACTTGAAGAAAAAATGGGATGTTTGTTTTTTGACATTTTAATCCACATAACTAAATACAGTCAAATAACTTTATTTTGACTGCATTTGATAAAAAAATACAATTGTTCACTGCATGGGAACCCTAGCAAAAGAGACACTAGTAATTGAAATATATGTGATGGTTTGGAACAAAAGAGACACATGGCAATGTGATGGTTTGCATATGGGTCACTAGTTATGAACTGATGCAATGTATTTATATGTGTTAGATTTAGGAATAATAGGTTTAGATCGATTTGTATAGGCTTAGAACTTTAATCAATTTTTGTAATAAATAATTATAACTGATTATCAGTATATATATATATGCATTGAGTATATAGGTTAACCCATATATATATGTGTTGCTTTTTGTATGATGACAGGCAAAAACATTATACTTGGTTGATTTTTGAAATCGGTCAAGTGTAAGAAACATCTACGGATGAACATCACCACCCAAGGATTACTTGATTCCTACGGAAGATAAGGACTGGATGAAAGTGAAGACTTCTACGGAAGACAAGTTTCCTACGGAAGAACAAGACTCCCGCGGAAGACAAGACTCCTGCGGAAGTCCAGAACACTTGTATGATTTCAATCTCAACAAGTCATCAACAATATCAAATCCCAGGAGATCCGGTGTTTCCTTAACTGACTCAAAGTGCCTATAAATATGAGTCCTAGGTTTCACATCTGAAGAACACAACTAAGCAATATTACGGCTGTCAACCATCACATCATTGTGCAACTCTAGCCGCCGTCACATCAACAACAACATTCATTCGATTGAAGAAATCAATGTTCATAGTATTTATAATTATTCTTTTATAATCATTACTCAATAATTAATGAAATACTTTTGAATCAATTATTGTGTTCGTATTTACTGTGACATCGTGTTTGTGTTATTCAATTAACAATTAACACAATTAAATAACAATTAATGATTATTCCGCGATCATTAACTTGTTTTTGTTTTAATACTGATAATTCCTGAATTGAGATCCTTGGATTCACAGGTGGTATCAGAGCCAGGTGCTCACTGATTTAGATCAATTGATCTATCAGTATTAAAATTGTTTAATTGTCTTTTAAACAATTAATTCAGTGACTTATCATTCAGCAAGCATTATCTCATTGCTTGTTTGATTTAGATCTATATTCACATCAATTGAATACTAGATCTGAGTCTTTGATAGATTTGTCTACGTTAACATTCAGAGTCAAATTCATAACATTTAATTAAAAAATATGAGTACTTTTGGTGGATCATATCAACCACCAAAGTTAGAAACAAAAGCTGATTTTAAATCCTGGAAAATCAAGTTCAGGAATCATGTGAAAAACACTGGTTCTGACTTGTGGGAGTCCATCACTGAAGGTCCTTATATTCCACCCACTCTTGGCCGGATTATAATGATAAGAATCAACCAATCAGCACAAAAGATCTGTCACCTGATGATGTCAAAAAGTTTAAAGTTGATATTAAAGCATACAGTTTGCTTAGTATGGCTTTGCCTGAAGAGATATTGATCAGGTGTGAGAATTACAAAACAGCAAATTCCTTGTGGAAGATACTTCATACTCTCTATGAAGGGAGTGATGAGATCAGAAGCATCAGGAAAGACACCCTTAGATCACAATATGAAACCTTTCATCATATTGAGGGTGAATCAATTCCTCAACAACTCCACAGATTCATACAACTTGTTATTGAGATGAATATCTTGGAGTTGAAGTATACTACTGAGGAACTAAACAAGAAGATGCTCCATACTTTACCTGAAAGTTGGAAGCAGACTGTGTCCATATTCAAGAACACCATAGATCTTAAGACAACTGGTCTAGACACACTGGTTGCTAAAGTAGAGGCTCTTGAAATGGATGAACAATCAAGAAACAAGAGTGTGAGAACTCATGTCTCACCTTATCACTTCAAAGAAACAAAAAATGCTGGAAGTGCATTTATTTCAAACAATGATAGTGATACTCTTATGCTTTGAGTGATGATGAAGAGGAAGTTAGTTTCTATGCTTCTAAACCTTCAAAGAAATCAATTCAAAGTAAAAATCAAAAGGATAAAGGAAGACCTGCTGACAGAAGAGATACAACTACAACAACAGCAAAATCTTCATAACAAAACAATCAGTCAAAACCAATCACTGTGATATTGGATTCTGAAGAACAAAAAGCAGCATTTGCAGCTTTTAGTTCTAGTTTTCAAGCATACCTGGGAAGCTCTCTAACTTTAGCAAATATCTGCCAGCAAGACTTGGAAGAACTACATCCTGATGTAGTGGAAGAGATGGATTTACAATGGCAGATGGCAATGATTGCTTACAGAGTTAAGCAATATCTCAGGAGAAACAAGAACATGACTGCAGCAAGCAAAACATCAAAGATTGGTGTTGACAAGTCAAAGGTAAGATGCTTCAAGTGCAATCTCTATGGACATTTTTTAGAGAATGCAATCAACAATCACCTCCGGAGATGAGACCACATCAGTAGCATCAGCAACATCAGACTCAATCTCATTAACAATCAAACTCTCAAAGATCTTTGCACAGATAACCTCAGCTGACCAATACCTCCTCACCAGCCATAAATGATTCAGCAGGACCTAGTAACTCAAAGGAGTCAGGGCTGATCATACTTCAAGATGGAACTTGTGACTGGAGTATGTATGAAAAGGAAGTCTTAGAAGAGAATCAAGCTTTGATGGCTCACATGGAAAACAAAGTTCCTCCAATGGCCAGAGAGGTAAGAAAAAGATTGTGTACATCATCATGTGTTGAGGAAGTCGAACGGTATAGAGTTCATACTCAACAGTTGGCTGACAAAGTAAAAGAAACTATGGTTTTAAATGAATCACATGTAAGAGAACATAAATTATATCAAATCACAATTAATTCTTTGCAAAAGGATTTAGAAAAATTTCTTTCTGAAAACTACAGCCTTAAAGCCCAAGTTGAGCATCTAACCACCTCCTTAACCAAATCCATGGCTGATCATGCATCAACTGAAGTGAAACTTCAGAAGTTTCAACTTTCATCTCAGCAATATGAGAAGCCGTTAAACTCTCATATTGAATCAAAGAATAGGTATGGGTTGTGTTATAATGCTGTTACACCACCTATAAATGATAATTACACAACTCTACCTGAAATAATGACAAACACATTTTCAAATCATTTTATGCCCAGCACCAAGATTGACATAAAAACAAATCAAATAAACATTAACAATGAAGCTGAGGTGAGTGAAACTGAGTCTTCTGAATCAGAATCTTTAAAACACAATGACTTAGAATTTGATTATGATAAATGTGATGACTTGGATGATTCTGATGAACATGATGTTGATCAACTAAACATTGGTAAGAATGTTCATGTTGAAACTGGTCTTCCAAAAGTACTTGAAGAATCAAAGCTACAATATCCTCCAAAGCAAAGAAACATGCTGAAGACTATCTGCAAGAGGATTGCTGAACTAAATGAAGGACTTCAAGAACTGAATCTTCACAAAAGTTCATCATCAAAGGAAGTAGCTAACTGCGAATTAAGTAAGGAGGTACCTTTATCCCATTCAGATAAAGGTAAGAAGAAACGAGCAACAACTAAACATAAGAAAAATTCTTCAGTTGAAGATCTACGGAAGGCAAAATCTGCTGAATCCGTAGAACAGCTGCAGAAGACTAAAGCCGAATCTTCGGATAAAGTATCAAAAAGGACTGCCAACAAACATGCTCAGAAAATGTTGGATCTCAAGCAACAAAGGTCAGCTAAAGTTAAACAAGAATCAGTTGATGGTGTTCCCAGTAAAAGCAAGAAAAAATCAAGTGATCCATTGGGAAAGGAGTTGAAGCCCCACAAGCTGAACAAGAAAAAAAAAGTCTGAATCTGAAGACAATTCAGAAGAAAAATACTGCAAATGGTGTGATATGAAAAATCACAATACAAATGACTGCTATTTCAGCAGCTACTGTTCCATATGTAATATGAACAATCACATGACTTCTGATTGCTACTTCAATAAACATTGTGCAATATGCAACAAAAATAATCATTCAACTCAGGAATGTTATTTTAACAAGAAGAACAAGACAAAGAGCACAAAGAAGTCAAACATAAATGCTTCTCTCAAACATAAATTTCCGATGAATGAAACTGTTTTGCATTAATACAAATTTAAGGGGAGTATTGTTAGATCTAGAAAGAATAGGTCTAGATCATTTTGTATAGGCTTAGAACTTTAATTAATTCTTGTAATAAATATTTTTAACTAACTATCATTATGTATGCATTGAATGTATAGGTTAACCCATATGTTTTGTATGATGTACATGATGACAGGAAAAAACAATATACTTGGTGAATTTCTGAAATCGGCCAAGTGTAAGAAACATCTACGGATGAACAATAATGCTAATCCGTAGATATATTTCTTACAAGACATCCTTTGTGTCTACGGATGAACAACATCACCCAAGGATTACTTAGTGAAGTTTCCTACGGAAGACAAGGTTCCTACGGAAGAACAGAAGTTCCTGCAGACGACAAGGTTCGTACGGAAGAGCAGAAGTTCCTGCAGAAGACAAGGTTCCTACGGAAGACCAGAACACGTACAATCTCAACCAGTAAACAAGTCAACAAGTCAATAACAAATCCCAAGAGATCCGGTGTTTCCTTAACAGACTCATAATTGTCTATAAATATGAGTCCTAGGTTTCACATCTTAGAGAAACACAATTAAGCAATATTACGGCTGTCAACCATCACATCATTATGCAACTCTAGCCGCCGTCACATCAACAACAACATTCATTCGATTGTAGAAATCAATGTTCATAGTATTTATAATTATTCTTTTGTAATCATTACTCAATAATTAATGAAATACTTTTGAATCAATTATTGTGTTCGTATTTACTATGACATCGTGTTTGTGTTCTTCAATTAATAATTAACACAATTAAACAGCAATTAATGATAAGCAAGATAGAGAAAAGGATATTATAGTTTCTGAAATCCGAAATGAAAGACTTCGGATAAATGAACAAGTTATCAGAAGATCACTTGAATTGGGAGAACACGAGGTGGGACACCCAGATGTGTTCGAAAACGAATACATAGAAAAGGTTTTTCACCTGATGGGTTATGATGGTGATTTCGACAAGGGTGAGATCAAAAAGGGGAGGTTATGCAAGCCCTATCGATTCCTGTGTCACACCTATCTGAAGTGCATCTCAAACAGGAAGTCAGGACTTGATAGGTTCTCAAGACATATCTCCTCAGGAATTATTAGTATCTTTGAGGGAAGAACCTACAACTACTCTAAGTACATCCTCAACTGTCTATGCGATCAAGTGAAATTGTAAAGGAACAACAAGATGTATATGTTCCTAAGGTTTTTGCAACTGATTATCAATGCTGAACTTCCAAGGATTGCAAGGGAAGGAGAGGTGTTTGTGCTTGGGAAGGTCTGTACTGAATAAGATCTGTGGAAAATATCAAGGTGAGGACATGCCTATGTTTACTCACGTGGTGGATGCTGATGCCGACATTCCACAAGAACTGGTATGGGTAGATCCTGAAGAAGAAACATCTGCTGAATCTGATCAAGCCTCACACTCACCGAACCAAACATCCCCTTATCAACATCAATCACCAGTCAGCATAAACACTGACCCTATCTCACCCATTCAACAACATGTGTCACCACAACAGCTGTCCTCTTCCACTCAAAACACCGAACCTATCTCATTTGGACAACAAAAATCCCCATCAGTTTCTCTCCCAGCCTCATAAAACACACAACCATTCTCACCCTTCCAAACCATATCCCCTATTCATCCATTCCCACCAACACCTAAACTTACATTCCCGGAAAGTGCTAACACTGAGCCTGTTCAAATAACTGAGTCTCAAAACTCTGTTTACACAGGTGAGACTGAGTTGATGTCTCAAGCAAGTACTATTCCTGTTTCAGTCACCAATTCTGAGAACCAAGTGCTGTCTGATCACACTGAACCCATATCTCCAATTCTTAATGCTCAGCAAATGTCCCAACCTAAACATTTAGAGCATGTTGATCAAACAGTTGAGCATTGCTCAAGTTCAGCAAGTGCTGCTTCTACTGAGAAGAATGATGATCAAACTGCTGGTGAACCAATAGAAGAAGAGCAAGACAATTTTGTGGATGTTGTTGCTTATAATGAGGATGATCTGAGTGATAAGGACATCTCTGTGAGTAAGAGCTATTTGGTTACTGAGTACAACAAATTGGTGATCAAATCCAATAAAAGAAAACAAAGAATTCAAGAGCTCAAAGGGATTGTGAAAGAAAAGGATGAAGAGTTAATGAAGCAAGAAGCCAGACTAAAAAGGCTTAGAGAAGACGCACAAAGTAACACTGAAGTGATTGATGCTTTGCTCAAACATGAACAAGAACTGCAAGAAGCTGTGAGATATGAGAAAGATGAAAAGGAACAACTGATCTCTAAAGTAGAGCAAATCACTGATGATGTGTCTACAAAATCTGAGCTGATCAAATTGAAAGAGGAAGAAATTGAACAGCTAAAGATGAAGATATGTGCATTGGAATCAAAGGATGCCCCAGTTGTCAAACAATCAAAACAATATTCTGAGGTTTTAAAAGACTTAATTCTGTATTCACGGAAGAGAAAGTACATGGGTGCTACTGAAAAGAAGGTAATCATTGTAGATGATTCTCCTGAGAAGCCAAAGCCCATATCTCCTGAGCATACTCCTTCAGTAGATGTATCTACTGTGAAGCTGACATCCAGTAATGATGGCGACAGTGATGAAGAGTGGAATGAGCTAACCAAGATGGACTCACCTACTGATCATAAAGACTCAAAGGCAGATGATCTTCTAACAACTGAAGATATTATGGAAGAGAGGCCTGAGTCAACTATGTTTATGACCCTCATAAATCATGGTTTCCCTTATGACATGGTTGAGAGGATGAACTTATCTGAGATGAAGGATTTACTGAAAGAGTTCGAGCTTGCAAGATTCATGATTCCAAACTGTGACTATGAAGCATTCAGCACCTTTCAATCAATTCAAAAGACAAAGAAAGAGTTGGGCCATTATGACACAGCTAAGCTAAGCAAATACAACATGACATGCTGGTTACAAGGTCACAACTACAAACCACGTGAGTTAAAGGGAAGGTCAGTTGGAGAGCTTAGAAGAATGATGGAGCATGTAATGAAGATTGAGCTTGATACAGGAGTCAGATTCAGAACTGAAGCTCCTAATCCTACTATTAAGCATCATAACCAAATATCTGTTGAACCAGTTGTGGTAGAAAGCAAAGATCAACACAAATCAAATTAAGGATAAACTGATCAGAGAGCCCAGAGAAGTAATTCCAGGGAAAGTGTGGTCTATTGGAACTACTGTGAGGGAAAAAGCTGAACAAAAGTCCACCTTGATACAACTGATTGATCACCTCACAACTCCTAACTCTGTTGAAGAGAACAGGATTATGGCCTTGAAATATGATCCAGAGTGGGATTGTGCAGTTATTAAAAGAACATCAGGAAGAGTTGAATACTTCCATGATGTATTGTCAGTGTTGTGCTTGCCTGAAAGTGATCTGAAAAACCTACAAAGCCTCATCATTACAAATTACCCAATACACCCAAGAGGAAGAGACTTCTCAACAATTGTGGGTAAGCTGAAGACAAAATTCAAAGATGATGTGCTAGCTGAGGCTAAGAGAGAGGATGATGAGCACAGAAGAAGAATTAAAGGGGTCAAAAGATACAAGTCCAATGCCTCAGAATCAATAGATGATGAATTTTTGAAGAGGGTTGGATACAATAACAGGAAATCAGCAGCAATCAAGTGCATTGAAGGAACTCAATACACATTTCTAATAACTGAATGGGGTTATGTAGAGAAAACAAAAGAGCTGGTGCTGCTGAGAAATGCAGAAAATAAAATGGCTCATCGGATCAGGATTTTTGATCCTGTGGAAATTAAGCTACTTCATCCCAGCTACACCTCTTACCTGCATGACAAATTCTTTCTAAAGTTGGGTGATGAAAAAGCACAGCATGATCTGTTTCTGCATGTCCATGTCATTCAAGTAGTTGATAAGCTACATGCTAAAGCATACAAAAAAAGAAGACACAATGCTGGACTGCTGAAGGGAACATCTTTTGATGAAGCAACAGAACTCAGAATCTCAGGAAAAGATGAGCTAGAAGTGGTGAATAACAACAAAGTGTTAGACACACTCACTACAGAGGAAGATGTTCTGGGACTAAGCTATGAAACTCTGAAGAAGATCAGCAAGATGAAGATCAGTTACAAGTATGATGATCAGAAATCTGCTGTATCTTACTTTTACAACAAAATAATTGCCAGAGTCAAGGAGCTTTCAGTTTTAAAGGAATGATTCAAGGATCTAAGCCTAAGGGGGAGTATTGTTAGATCTAGGAATAATAGGTCTAGATAGATTTGTATAGGCTTAGAACTTTAATCAATTCTTGTAATAAATGATTGTAACTGATTATCAGTATATATATATATATGCATTGAGTATATAGGTTAACCCATATATATATGTGTTGCTTTTTGTATGATGACAGGCAAAAACATTATACTTGGTTGATTTTTGAAATCGGCCAAGTGTAAGAAACATCTACGGATGAACATCACCACCCAAGGATTACTTGATTCCTACGGAAGATAAGGACTGGATGAAAGTGAAGACTTCTACGGAAAACAAGTTTCCTATGGAAGAACAAGACTCCTGCGGAAGACAAGACTCTTGCGGAAGTCCAGAACACTTGTATGATTTCAATCTCAACAAGTCAACAAGTCAACAATATCAAATCCCAAGAGATCCGGTGTTTCCTTAACTGACTCAAAGTGCCTATAAATATGAGTCCTAGGTTTCACATCTGAAGAACACAATTAAGCAATATTACGACTGTCAACCATCACATCATTGTGCCACCCTAGCCGCCGACACATCAACAACAACATTCATTCGATTGAAGAAATCAATGTTCATAGTATTTATAATTATTCTTTTGTAATCATTACTCAATAATTAATGAAATACTTTGAATCAATTATTGTGTTCGTATTTACTGTGACATCGTGTTTGTGTTCTTCAATTAACAATTAACACAATTAAACAGCAATTAATGATTATTCCGCGATCATTAACTTGTTTTTGTTTTAATACTGATAATTATTGAATTGAGATCCTTGGATTCACAATATGGTTGTTCTTCAGAAAGCTTGAAAAATCATGTCGGTTCGTAGTTCATATACGAAACAGATGAACAAGTATGTTGGTTCACTCAAAGGTACAATGGCTCACTAAATTCACAATGTTTCACATGTGAAACATGCTGAAAAATCAATAGATATGATAGTTCGAGTAGTTGTGTCTCTTTTGTTCTAAACCATCACATATATCTGTTACATGACCCCTCGTGAACCCATGCATCGGAACACATGCGTCTATTTGCTTTCACAGCCATGAACCATCACGAATGTTCATGAATATCACCCGCCATGCTTAGTTGCACGAATCCAATTCACTGCCGTGAATATGATCACTGACAAGTGTCATCACATAAATACCCACATTGCTCTCAATCTTTATGGGTGCGCTTGCGCATAGGATGTGTCCCGCCTTTTAGCCTCAACCATTGGTTTCTTATTGCTAAGGAACTAAGTTCCATCTTAATTTTCACCTTATAAACCCAACAACAAGTTCAATAGAAAAAAGTTTTCACTCTTCATATTGTCCTTCGCTGACGTATTTTCTATCATGTCGAAGCGAATAACTAATTTAACAGTAAACTATCTATATAATGATAATAAATTGGAATACTTTATTTGCATGCTTTAACAGTTATGGAATCACTATATGCAAATTAGGATCTAGGAAAAATATATTTCAAGGCAGTATTCTAGTAGAAATATATAATATACAACACTTTATAATAAAGTTACAATATGAATGGAAAATTGAAATACAAAGTTGGTTACGGCTAGAACAAAAATGAAACAACATGAACGATGAAGACAAAGTTGCCTAAGGATTCATTTTTAATAGAGGTCTCTTAAAATAAATTGTATGAAAGAACACGTCTCCCTTTTACGCTTCACGCAAGAGCGCGTTCCTTAGCAAGCTTTCCGGCAAAGCTTACCAATCTTTACACTACATTCTACTACTTATATTGTTAGAAAGCGAGAGCTTTAATTTACCTTGAAGGGAGTTTCGGTCCCTTTCGATACGACTTTACCTGCGATAGAGATGTAATTGACTTACCCTCGTAGATCGGTTATTACAGGTTGACAACGAGGGTTGTCACCTACCCCCTTGTAGGGTGCAACAACGAAAGCATCGTGTATAGTTAGAAAAGACGATAGACCTGAAACGCATAGGAACTGAGTAGGAGGAAATAACTCTTGACTGTTGGAAATTGATGTACGTGTCTTGCTTTGTTTCAATTACTAAGTAGCGCGCAAGTGAGTAGTAGTAAACTTGATCGTATCGTCATTGGCAACTACGAGTAATGGAGCTTAGTAGCAACCCGAAACTAGGAACTGCTATTAGTAGGAATCATCAGTAGTAATGGGGCTCAACAGTAACTTGTCAATGGGAACTGATGTAACAACTAATCTGGTACATAAACAACATGCAAGTTAAGTGCACTTTTGATGAACCCACTTATCTCTTATTGCTAAAGAAACAATATCTAAAGCTACCACTCATATACCTTTGTAAAGGTTCCACACTACTCTCACGTGGGACAAATTTTTACTCGTTTTTTTACAGATTTTTATTTTAAAGACGCTACTTTGGGTATTGATATGTCATTCACATTTCCTTTGTTTCATCAAAGTCTTGGTTTTTAGGGAGCTCTAATCAAACGATAATAGTTATTAATAATAATTACCTATAATTATTCGTTTCCTAAGTTAGTGAAACATATTTTAACTGTTGTTCTAGCACTCAGATTTTACATATTAAATTTTTTCAAACAATTCTTGTATTTCAATTGTAATTAAAAGTTTAGTATTCATGTAATGAATGATAAAACGATTAAGTATATGAAGCATATTCAAGTGAACTTTTAATATGAAGCAGAAAGCAACCAAGTCTCTGAGGCTCAAGCAGTCATACAATATCACATAATAAATATATGCATTATAAAATCTGACTTCTTATGTCTATCAATATTGTGTATCTTAAACGCAAAGAGCTCATAAATTCATTTATATCACGTAAGTGGAAATTTTTCAAGATATCATCCATGTTAAAATTTCTTCTTTCAACCACATTTTAATTATAATTACTACACAATATTATACACACACACTCGTGCATACACAGATTTAATATAGTTATCCCTACACTATTAAATAAAAGAACAATATTAAATTCTTAGGCTAACAAGTTAGTTAAGAAAGAACCTTTTTTTTAGGTCCAAGCGGCACATATTATAATTGCATATTTCAGTCGTGATATTCATTTGCCTTATCAATTACATGGATACACGTATGAGAAAAAAAAGTTAAAAATAAAGAAGTTGATTAATTGACAGATTTAGGCATGTATTAAATTCAATATATTGCTGCAATATATGTCATTTAATATATTGCTACAATATATGCTGTTTAATATATTGCTATAATGTAGGTCATTTATTGATCGAAGATATGGTTTAAGTTTATGAAATTTAGTGATAGGTTAATAAGATGTTGATTATATGTTTATGTTTGATGTTTAGATGTGACAAGTTTAATGCTTAGTGAATTTCAAAAAGAAAACTTAAGAATCGTAACATAATACATGAAAGATGATCACATATAATAGAAGAGAAAGATACGTTTGAAAACTCATCATATGTAATATGTATCATAATGAACATTTGCATATGTTCCCCTTTAAATTTATAAAATTACATATTTTGATAGATTATGTTTTAAAATCATTGTACTTATACATTAAAAACTTGTGTTTTAGGAAAATGTGTAATTTCAAAGGTGAAGAGAGGGATATATGTAATTCTTCTTGTAAATTATTTCACATGAGGTTGTTAGATCTAAATCAACAAATAAGCATAACTCAACCGTGTATGTAGTTAATTTTCGGTGTATATAATGTAGACAAAAAATTATTAAAGAAAACAATATCTTGTGTGTAAAAATAATTTGTTGTATTGATTGTATAAGAATTAGAGTTATAGTTAGAGGGTTATATACTAAACATGTATATACATAACTATCTTCTACATAACATCACTTACATTTATGATCTGATATTCCCTCGTAAGTCAAGGGCGGGGAACAATCTGTAGCTTGGACCGTCTGAAGATAAATCTTTGAGTCAACAATGCCTTTATGAGGATGGCTGTAATCTGATTATCGGTCGACATAGACCGAACATTGTGTTTCCTTGAGCCACTTTTACACGAACAAAGTGAAAGTTTATTTTGACATGTTTTGTTCAAGCATAAAAGACTAGAGTAGCTGCAAGGTAAGTGCACCTAGGTTATCACACCAAAGAGTGGGAGCAAATTTTATGTTTAACCTAAGTTCGTGAAGAAGAACCTCTAGCCGGATAAATTTTGTAAATGTATCTGCTAGAGCTTTGTATTCAGACTCCATAGACGATCATGAAACAACTTTTTGTTTGCGTGCAAATCAGGGTGTGAGGTTAGATCACAAGTAGTTAGCAAATCCAACAATCATCCAGGCATCCGACCTAATCAGCATAAAAAAACTTGAACAAAATAATTTCACTGTTACTAAAAGCTTAAAGATAGGTACCATGCGATGATTAGTAGACTATGATCACTGACAAGTGTCATCACATAAATACCCACATTGCTCTCAATCTTTATGGGTGCGCTTGCGCATAGGATGTGTCCCGCCTTTTAGCCTCAACCATTGGTTTCTTATTGCTAAGGAACTAAGTTCCATCTTAATTTTCACCTTATAAACCCAACAACAAGTTCAATAGAAAAAAGTTTTCACTCTTCATATTGTCCTTCGCTGACGTATTTTCTATCATGTCGAAGCGAATAACTAATTTAACAGTAAACTATCTATATAATGATAATAAATTGGAATACTTTATTTGCATGCTTTAACAGTTATGGAATCACTATATGCAAATTAGGATCTAGGAAAAATATATTTCAAGGCAGTATTCTAGTAGAAATATATAATATACAACACTTTATAATAAAGTTACAATATGAATGGAAAATTGAAATACAAAGTTGGTTACGGCTAGAACAAAAATGAAACAACATGAACGATGAAGACAAAGTTGCCTAAGGATTCATTTTTAATAGAGGTCTCTTAAAATAAATTGTATGAAAGAACACGTCTCCCTTTTACGCTTCACGCAAGAGCGCGTTCCTTAGCAAGCTTTCCGGCAAAGCTTACCAATCTTTACACTACATTCTACTACTTATATTGTTAGAAAGCGAGAGCTTTAATTTACCTTGAAGGGAGTTTCGGTCCCTTTCGATACGACTTTACCTGCGATAGAGATGTAATTGACTTACCCTCGTAGATCGGTTATTACAGGTTGACAACGAGGGTTGTCACCTACCCCCTTGTAGGGTGCAACAACGAAAGCATCGTGTATAGTTAGAAAAGACAATAGACCTGAAACGCATAGGAACTGAGTAGGAGGAAATAACTCTTGACTGTTGGAAATTGATGTACGTGTCTTGCTTTGTTTCAATTACTAAGTAGCGCGCAAGTGAATAGTAGTAAACTTGATCGTATCGTCATTGGCAACTACGAGTAATGGAGCTTAGTAGCAACCCGAAACTAGGAACTGCTATTAGTAGGAATCATCAGTAGTAATGGGGCTCAACAGTAACTTGTCAATGGGAACTGATGTAACAACTAATCTGGTACATAAACAACATGCAAGTTAAGTGCACTTTTGATGAACCCACTTATCTCTTATTGCTAAAGAAATAATATCTAAAGCTACCACTCATATACCTTTGTAAAGGTTCCACACTACTCTCACGTGGGACAAATTTTTACTTGTTTTTCTACAGATTTTTAATTTAAAGACGCTACTTTGGGTATTGATATGTCATTCACATTTCCTTTGTTTCATCAAAGTCTTGGTTTATTAGGGAGCTCTAATCAAACGATATAATTATTCGTTTCCTAAGTTAGTAAAACATATTTTAACTGTTGTTCTAGCAGACTAGCACTCAGATTTTACATATAATTAAATGTTTTCAAACAATTCTTGTATTTCAATTGTAATTAAAAGTTTAGTATTCATGTAATGAATGATAAAACGATCAAGTATTGTGTATCTTAAGCAGTCATACAATATCACATAATAAATGCATTATAAAATCTGGCTTCTTATGTCTATAAATATTGTGTATCTTAAACACAAAGAGCTCATAAATTCATTTATGTCACGTAAGTGGAAATTTTTCAAGATATCATCCATGTTAAAATTTCTTCTTTCAACCACATTTTAATTATAATTACTACACAATATTATACACACACACTCGTGCATACACAAATTTAATATAGTTATCCCTACACTATTAAATAAAAGAACAATATTAAATTCTTAGGCTAACAAGTTAGTTTAGAAAGAACCTTTTTTTTAGGTCCAAGCGGCACATATTGTAATTGCATATTTCAGTCGTGATATTCATTTGCCTTATCAATTACATGGATACACGTATGAGAAAAAAAGTTAAAAATAAAGAAGTTGATTAACTGACAGATTTAGGCATGTATTAAATTCAATATATTGCTGCAATATATGTCATTTAATATATTGCTACAATATATGCTGTTTAATATATTGCTATAATGTAGGTCATTTATTGAAGATATGGTTTAAGTTTATGAAATTTAGTGATAGGTTAATAAGATGTTGATTATATGTTTATGTTTGATGTTTAGATGTGACAAGTTTAATGCTTAGTGAATTTCAAAAAGAAAACTTAAAAATCGTAATATAATACATGAAAGATGATCACATATAATAGAAGAGAAAGATACGTTTGAAAACTCATCATATGTAATATGTATCATAATGAACATTTGCATATATTCCCCTTTAAATTTGTAAAATTACATATTTTGATAGATTATGTTTTAAAATCATTGTACTTATACATTAAAAACTTGTGTTTTAGGAAAATGTGTAATTTCAAAGGTGAAGAGAGGGATATATGTAATTCTTCTTGTAAATTATTTCACATGAGGTTGTTAGATCTAAATCAACAAATAAGCATAACTCAACCGTGTATGTAGTTAATTTTCGGTGTATATAATGTAGACAAAAAATTATTAAAGAAAACAATATCTTGTGTGTAAAAATAATTTGTTGTATTGATTGTATAAGAATTAGAGTTATAGTTAGAGGGTTATATACTAAACATATATATACATAACTATCTTCTACATAATATCACTTACATTTATGATCTGATGTTCCCTCGTAAGTCAAGGGCGGGGAACAATCTGTAGCTTGGACCGTATGAAGATAAATCTTTGAGTCAACAATGCCTTTATGAGGATGACTGTAATCTGATTATCGGTCGACATAGACCGAACATTGTGTTTTCCTTGAGCCACTTTTACACGAACAAAGTGAGAGTTTATTTTGACATGTTTTGTTCAAGCATAAAGGACTAGAGTAGCTGCAAGGTAAGCGCACCTAGGTTATCACACCAAAGAGTGGGAGCAAATTTTATGTTTAACCTAAGTTCGTGAAAAAGAACCTCTAGCCAGATAAATTTTGTAAATGTATCTGCTAGAGCTTTGTATTCAGACTCCATAGACGACCATGAAACAACTTTTTGTTTGCGTGCAAATCAGGGTGTGAGGTTAGATCACAAGTAGTTAGCAAATCCCATAGACTAAAATCATCCATGCATCCGACCTAATCAGTATAAAAACTTGAACAAAATAATTTCACTGTTACTAAATGCTTAAAGATAGGTACCATGCGATGATTAGTAGACTATTTGACTGAGATCAATGACTACCAAAAGGTGCATGCATGTATTGGTAGACTTTATCAGGTATAAAGATTAAAGACAATTGGATTAACATAATAATTCATAGAAAAGTTCAAATTTTTGATGTAATCATGCTACTCATTGACTACAATTTTTTCAAATATAACTTTAATAAATTTATTTGTTTTGCTAAAAATCATACTAAACATCTAGTTTTTTTCATATTTAATTTAAGTGTAGTATTCCTATATTAAAAAAGTAGATGATAAAACGCTAATATATTGAAATGTACCACAATCCCCAAGATATATTTAACACAAGTGTCTACCAAGACAACACTGCGTCAGAACATTATAACATGTCACATGCACTTTGGCCTAGTTTGTGTTTTTTGCAAATGTTTTATGTTATTGGTCATACGTAAATTGTTTCAATCCTTATACCTATGTCATCTATTTTTTCTGAGGATTTTTTTTATAATCATATCCTGGCCATATATGGGTGTGCATAAGTTATAAAAATACCCAAGTGGTTTGGTATGGCCTTTCGATATACTTGATATGTACTTGTATAAAATATTAAAAACCCTTTTAAAACCATCATTAGATATTTTGGTGACTTTGATTTAGATAAGGATAAGTCCTGTCTGTTTTCTGAATGTCACCTTTTTGTTAGTTGTTGGCATGGTTCATACAATATTTTTCTAAATAACACATTATTAATTGTATCAAATCAATTGAGAAATGGAGGTGACTTTCATGCACTAATTATTATTTTATGTAAAACAATAAGATTGCAAATAAAAATAAAAGATGATGTCAAGCTTACAAGGATAATCAAATAATTTATAGCTTTCGGTATTAGATTCTTGTATAATTTATCAAATTCATAATTTTGATATTGACCCATTCATGTTTCTTGGTTTTTTCTCCCCATTTTCAAACAAGAAGAATATATTCAATAGTGATTCTAATTATTTTCACTCTTTTTCATTATAGATCCATTTGTTAATTGAAATAATAAAAGAATCAAGTTTATTTCTTATATTATGCAGCATAATGTAGACTTCACGTACTCAATCCGTTGTCTACCGATTAGATGGTCTTATGGTCTTATATGGTTGTGAACAGCTAACGAGTCGTTGACAAAAAATAACTAATCTTTTGATGTCTCTGGGTGCTTCGTTCGTGATCAAGGACAGATCATGATGAGAGCACATAACTTGTCTAAAATTAAAAAGAATACCTTTTAGCTAGTGATATTTTGGAAATTACCAATGAGTGTGTACTAGTTATAAAGAGGTAAAAGAAATCTAATAGTTTTAAGTCCTCCGCCACCTTCATCATGCTAATCCAACGTTGCTTTTAAGTCCGTCGTGAATACTTTGTCATTGACTGTCGCTGACCGTCATTATGAGTCATTATTCATCTTCCAGGAATATCCATTAACGTCGAGTCGATATGAATTCTTATGTGAGTTTGCCTTGATGATACATCAGAGAATTTATTTGTTAATCCATTTGTACAACTTTACCCCCACCCGGCTTCCCCACCAAACTTCACCAATGAATCAACATTCGTATCTTCACTATCGGACAGGGCGGACCCAATAATTAGAAGGTTGATGGGCAACCACCACCCTTAAATTCTTTTAGTGTTATATGTATGTAAAAATCTCAAACACTACTACACCTTAAGTTATGTAATGGCCTCACTTTTACTCTGATGAAATTTTTTTCTGATACCGCCACTATTAACGGATAAAAATAAATTGGTTTATTTGAGAAAATCATCTGATTTGTAATGTTAGGTGTCCATAATCTAATAACTATATTTGGGTTTTGATTGTTTTTATACAAATATAATACGTTATATAAAAGAGAACTTATGTAAAATGTGTAAATATTTTGTGCATTTAAGCCAATTTCGTAAATCTATATAGAATGTTAACCGGAACTGAGGAACATGAATGTACAGGGGTGTGCAAGAAACCAAAATAACCGAACCGCAACGAAATAACCGAACCGCAACGAAATAACCGACGCAACCAAACCGATAAAACCGAAACCAATAAGAAACCGACGGTTTGGTTTGATGATTTTTTAAAAACCGATTTTTTCGGTTCGGTTTCGGTTTTGCTTGTAATAGAAACCGGAAAAACCGAACCGAAACCATAAAACCGAACTTGTAAATTTAGAGGTGTATTCATACATTTATAAACATGACTAGCCTATAAATTACTTATTTAACTTATCCTATCTAAAATAGATATATATTTAGGTTTCAAGAATAATCTTTAAACTTTTTTTGTTTGGTAGATTAAATTATTTTATTGAATTTTTTGTTATTATATTTTATTAATTGTAATTAATTTTAATGTCAAGTAATTATTAAAATCTATAGATTATGTTTAAAGATCAACATATAATGTAAGCCTAAAGGTTTTAGCTTAAAATTCATTACTTTGAATCAATTTTATAAAAAAAACTTGAAGCCCAAAAAAAAAACCGAAAAAACAGAAACCGAACCAAAACCGAAGTCTAAACCGAAAACCAAAAACCGCAAAAACCAAAACTGGATTAAATTATTCTTTTGTAATCATTACTCAATAATTAATGAAATACTTTTGAATCAATTATTGTGTTCGTATTTACTGTGACATCGTGTTTGTGTTATTCAATTAACAATTAACACAATTAAACAACAATTAATGATTATTCCGTGATCATTAACTTGTTTTTGTTTAATACTGATAATTCCTGAATTGAGATCCTTGGATTCACAGGTGGTATCAGAGCCAGGTGCTCACTGATTTAGATCAATTGATCTATCAGTATTAAAATTGTTTAATTATCTTTTAAACAATTAATTCAGTGACTTATCATTCAGCAAGCATTATCTCATTGCTTGTTTGATTTAGATCTATATTCACATCAATTGAATACTAGATCTGAGTCTTTGATAGATTTGTCTACGTTAACATTCAGAGTCAAATTCATAACATTTAATTAAAAAATATGAGTACTTTTGTGTAACGCCCGTACTTTTTGTTGTTTCATTTTTAGTCCATGTACCTTGTAATTCATCAATTCATACCCTTGTACTCTTGAGTCTTGATCAATGGAAGTATTATTAAAAGTTATTCTATATACTTATATGTTACACATGCTTAACAGAAACGTTATATGCATTCAAATATACTTACGACACGCTGTAAATATAAAACCAATCGGAATCATACGTAACCGGGTGTTCATGAGCGAACCCAACTAACTTGTAAACAAGCCCAAATCTTTAAAACATAATTAAGGTTCTTAAAACACGTAAAATAACCCAAAAGAAAAGCCCAAAACCAAGTCCAATGGTCCAAGCTCAACACAAACACAAGTTGGTGATCGTAACTCTCGAACCGTATCAAGATCAATGCACCAAACCCAATTCTTAGTACCATGAATGTTAAATTACTTTTATCCATATGAAATTACTCTGAAAATGGTGAACGTAGAAAAAAACCGCGTACGAAACGGAGTTATAACGAAGCGGGAATCGCGAAAACAAGTTTGATGGTTTTGTTGACTAGTCAAACCGAAACCCACTCGGGTTTAAGCCCATTTTCCCTTTTTTTAACCTAATTAAAACCCATTAAACCCAACTCCTTCCCTTTATAAACTAGCCTCCACCCCCACAAAACACTTTTACACTTCACATCCCACCAAAACACTCTCAAATTCTCTCAAAGTTCTCTTCTTCTTCACAAAAATTCTGCACAAAACCTTCAAGGTTAGAACACCATTCTAACCCATTTTTCTTGCTTCTAACACTTAAAGCTTGCATCTAGCTTCATGGATACACCTCTAGGACTATCCCCAATGACTTTGCCTTGGCAACATTGAGTGGAAGCCATCTATAATGAGGTCCAAAAGCTAGTTTTACAAGGCTGAATTTTTATTTTGTTTTTGTCCTTGATGTTTTTAATCTTTTAACAAGCTTTAATCTTATTTTAAAACATACTAAACCACTTGGAACAAACCCATGGACTATCCTCTAGGTTTACAATGGTAAACACTAAGGGGGAGGCACCTAAAATGGGTTCCCAAGTGGCTAAACTTTATGAAATTGTTGCTCTTGGGTTTACCTTGTTCAAACTTGGATTTTCCTTGAACCAAACCTTGTCTCCAACAAACCTCATTGTTGGATGACTTGAGTTAAGGTAAAAATCCAGAAATGAATGAGTTTTGAACTTAACTTTATATCTTTTTATTACTCAAGTAATCTAACATAACAACAAGTGTGATAAACCAAACTAAGTATTCAACTTTACCATGTTGAAAAGCTTATGTTAAGGTTCAAATGGCAATCTTGAAGAACTTTGGTTCTTCAAGTAGGGCTTTCCCACCATAACTCACCCGGATTACTTGAGATATTATATGTAGTATATCTATACTTTAAACATTTAAACTATTATGTAAGTATTTACAAAGGTTTGTGGATTATTACCCTACCTTCGTATCTCATGACCTCCTTGAGGAGGGTACACTAACGTACTAACTTTACCATCCGATCTCCAACACTAGTTGGTGAATTGTTTTTGGTCCGCCATTGGCGATACATGACTTCTATGATTCTATATACATACGTACAAGTACTCAAATCCGAATCTAAGACAAACCCGTTTTCCTTGTTAGGTTAACCGGTGTCTAATCCTCCCAAATCCATCTACTCACGACTCGGAACTTTTCCTATCGAAACCGTGAGTCATACTTCACCCCTTTTTATTTTAACACTATTTGGGTTGCAACATGTACCATTTATCAAATACACTCAAGCATACATTCAATCTAATTTATTATTAAACCCAATTCATACAAACATGCTTACTTGTTATACTATTTGTGAATACATTCTAGAATACATTATCTTGCAAGCAATCTAAACCTCCCTTAACATGTATAGCGCTATAGGACTAGCACATCCGCCCTATTATGATGGGTTTATGTTAAGTTATCAATCTCTACGGTCTTGCTCACTTTTATGCTAAGATTACGCTAGTGGACACTTTGGTTTGATTATGGCTTTGCATGCTAGCAATGTACAAACTTTAGTATACTTTACTCATGTTGAATTGAAATTTATTCACTATTATGCTATGTATACAAATTTGTATGCTCACCAACATATTCATATGTTGACCAATATTTTATACATGTTGCAGGAAATGCTTGAAGCTTTATCAAGAAATTCAATTAGGGGACCTAGAAACACACCAAATCTATCATTTTGTTATGTTTGTTTTAGACATTTCTCCAAATTATTGTATGTTTATTTGAAACACTGTAATGTTACGTTGATTAATGAAAATGAAATTTAATCTTAATTTATTGTCATTTTAGTCCTATGATGTCTTTGAACAATCTATCACTTCTCGCGCCCCGATGTTTCCGCCATCGGTTGGGGTGTGACAGATTGGTATCAGAGCCATAGTTATAGGGAATTAGGAAAACTTCCATGTTTTGACCTAGACTATGACTAAGGACTCCCATTAGTAATGCTTATGATTTGTTTGAATATCTTATGTTTATGCCAAAAAAAAAACTCGAATCTATCTAATCTTGCCCCTCATCTTATTCTCGGCTAGAAAGAAATACACCTTTCCTAAGGTGTAATCATGCGACGACGATACGAAGACACTTGTATTTTACAAATGAAACGAACTCACCAAAATAGGAGTGAATCCCTTACTTTGGTGATGACTTTCAATCCGCCATTATTGTTTTTATGAAATTAGACCATTAAGATAGGAGTGATTTCCTTACCTTGATGACAATTTCACTTATTACACTCTTGTGGACCCTTACCAACGAGTTAGGATTAATTTCCTTACCTTGATGGATAAGTACCAACCACGTTTAGGGAACGACACCACCAAGTTAGGAGTGATATCCATATCTTGGTGACTAGTCCCATTCTTTGATTTTCAATCTCACCAAAGTCTTAAGATTTTGATTGACAAGGGACATGTAGTAACTGGAAGGGCGAATACCGTTACCCGACTTGTCGGCGAGAGTATTCCAACCTATTAAGCCAAACATGATTCCCGAACTCAAAAGAAGTCTTGACTACTTTGGATTAGTCTTAGTTCCAAAACCGGAACATTCCAAGCCTTAATCGAATTTCTTTTATGTTTGTATTTATTTTACGCATTTATGCTATACTCTTTTTCCTCTTGTCAAGAGCGAATCATCCGAATCGCGCTAATCTCTCGACCTCAGACACTAATAATCAAGAACCAACAAAAACTTAAAAGCTTTCATTATTTTTTTTATCTAATTCTTTTGAGTGGTTATATGATTCATTATGAGAACCAATTTGAAACCTATTGTTTAGGTGTTATGTTATAATGCTCTAAATATGCAAAAAATTATGTTAAACACTATTGATCAAGTCTCATCATTCTCTTTAACCTACATTGTAGATGTCTTCCAAATCCCATAGAAGCTCCAAGCAAAGTTCCAATAAGAAAATGGTCGCTTTCATGGCTAAGCAAATGCTCGAGTTATTCCCGATATTGTTAAGCAAATCAATGCCAACCCTAGCCCGAACACTTCAGTTGAATCCCGAAACCCTGGTCCTAAAACCTCAGCCTTTTCCTATAAGCACTTCAAGTCATGTGGCCCTGAACCTTTCACGGGTGAAGAGGGTGCCTCCAAGATGCTTGAATGGTTCGATAGCATCGAAGTCACTTTCATCAATAGTGAATGTCCCGATGAGCTTCGGACTCGTAGTGCCACTGGTGTTTTCACATCGAGGGCACTTGAATGGTGGAAAAGTGAAAGGAGCACTCGTGGAAACGAGGTCGCCTTCGCTCTACCATGGGAAGAAGTGAAGCAACTCATGATAGATGAGTTTTGCCCTCCTCATGAGATGCAAAGTCTTGAAGAGGAATTCTGGAACCTCAAACAAATTGGAGGAGACAACTTGACTTACACCATTCGCTTCAAGCAACTTAGTATCCTTGTCCCTCACTTGGTCAACACCACCGACCGAGCCATAGCCAAGTACATAAAAGGCCTTCCTCCTATTATCCGTGACTCCGTCACCATAGCCGAACCATTCTCAGTTGAGCGAGCCATCCGGTTGGCGGCTACCTTGTCCAACAACCAAGTGAAAGACGGATCCTTGTCTCTTAAAGGCTCCTTCAAAACCGCCCATCAAGCCATCTCCGAAACACCCGAGGAACCTAAAGATACAAAAACATCATCCAAAAACACCCATCACGGCAAGAAACGCAAGTTTCAAAGCCGCAACTATGCCATGACAACACCAACAACCCAAGCTCCCATCAACTCGAACCATGAACCACCTAGAAAAGCTTACACCGGTACGTTTCCCAAATGTGCCAAATGCCAATACCACCACCCACCTGCCTCTCAGTGCCGTCAATGCACAACGTGCAACCGTTATGGGCACTTTGCTTCAGCATGTCGAAGTGGTCCTAGCCCACCCGGTAACCCACCTTCGGCTCATACTGGTACCCAAAGAACCCTGACTAATGGAAATGGTCGTGCTTGCTTCAAATGTGGTGACCCAAACCATCTTGCTCCCCAATGCCCCCGCAACAATCAGGTTCAAGTGCAAGCGCCACGTGGACGCGCATTTAACATAAATGCGCATCAAGCTCAAAACGACAATGACGTTGTAAACGGTACGTTTCTTATAAATGGAATTTATGCTTCTGTGTTATTTGATACTGGTGCGGATAAAAGTTTTGTTTCCGTAAAATTTGAACCAATGCTAAAATGTACACGTACTAAATTGCCAAAATCATTCACCGTTGAAATCGCTAACGGAAAATCTGTCACCGTTGATTCCATTCTCATTGATTGTATTTTAAGTCTTAATGAACATGAATTTCCCATCGAACTCATACCCATGCAATTGGGTAGCTTTGATGTCATAGTAGGCATGGATTGGCTTGCCAAGGTTCATGCCGAAGTCGTTTGCTTTGAAAAATATATCCGTATTCCGCTTCCTTCCGGAGACACTTTACAAATCTATGGCGAGAAACCCTCAAACGGACTCAAACTCATGTCTTGTACGGAGGCACGAAAGTGCTTACGTCAGGAATGTATTGTCTTTTTAGCCCATGTCGTGACACAAAAAAAAAGGGAAAGAGTGTGAAAGACATTCCAATCATTTGTGACTTTCCCGACGTGTTCCCTGAAGATCTACCCGGCCTTCCTCCTGCTCGTTCCATTGATTTTTAGGATTGATCTCATACCCGGTGCTACACCTGTTGCTAAATCTCCTTACCGACTCGCACCCTCGGAAATGCAAGAGCTGGCTAGTCAACTTCAAGAGTTGGTTAATAAAGGCTTCATACGTCCTAGCTCATCCCCTTGGGGTGCTCCAATCCTTTTTGTAAAGAAAAAGGATGGTTCGTTCCGCATGTGCATTGATTATCGTGAGCTCAATAAACTCACAGTCAAAAACCGTTATCCTCTTCCTCGTATCGATGATCTCTTTGACCAACTCCAAGGAGCAACTTGTTTCTCAAAAATCGACCTACGATCTGGTTATCATCAGCTCCGAATCCGTGAAGAAGATATTCCAAAAACCGCATTCCGCACAAGGTATGGTCATTACGAGTTCATGGTTATGCCGTTTGGTTTGACCAATGCACCCGCAGCCTTTATGGATTTGATGAACCGCGTGTGTAGACCTTACTTGGATCATTTTGTAATTGTGTTCATTGACGATATTCTAATCTATTCTAAGACCGAATCCGAACATGAACGACACTTACGTTTGATCTTGGAACTTCTTCGAGCCGAACGACTTTACGCCAAATTCTCCAAATGTGAATTTTGGTTGAAAGAAGTTCAATTCCTTGGTCATATCGTAAGCAAAAAGGGCATTCATGTTGATCCTGCCAAAATCGATGCTATCAAAGGGTGGGTTGCTCCAAAATCCCCTACCGAAGTACGTTCCTTCCTCGGATTGGCGGGTTACTACCGTCGATTCATCTCCAATTTTTCAAAAATCGCCATACCTCTCACCTCTTTGACCCAAAAAGATAAACCTTTTATTTGGGGTCCCAAACAAGAGGAATCCTTTCAAACCCTCAAGCATATGCTCTGTGACGCACCCATCTTAACCCTTCCCGATGGAAATGACGATTTTGTGGTTTATTGTGACGCTTCAAATCAAGGTCTCGGTTGTGTCCTTATGCAACGAGGCAAGGTTATCGCTTATGCGTCAAGACAACTCAAAACCCACGAGAAGAACTACACGACCCATGATCTTGAACTCGGAGCTGTTGTTTTCGCTTTAAAGATTTGGAGGCACTACCTTTATGGTACTCAATGTGTGGTATTCACAGATCATAAGAGTCTCCAACATATCTTTAATCAAAAGGATCTCAACATGCGTCAACGACGATGGGTTGAATTGTTGAACGACTATGATTGTGAAATTCGTTACCACCCTGGAAAAGCAAATGTCGTGGCCGATGCTCTTAGCCGAAAGAGTCATGTCAATGCTCAAAGCATTTTGTAACCAATCGTCCTCGTTGTTTTCAAATCCAAAACGACATTCAAACTCGTATTCGTGAAGCCCAACACTCATCGGTCGTTGAAAACAATTTGTACAACGAGATGCAATGTGGTGTTGAAGACCAACTTGAATCTAAATCTAATGGAATTCTCCATTACCTCGATCGTATTTGGATTCCAAACCGTGACAACCTTCGTACTCTTGTAATGAATGAAGCACATAAGTCACGATATTCCATTCATCCCGGTGCCGACAAATGTATCAAGATCTTCGTCGTACTTATTGGTGGCCGGGTATGAAGAAGGATATTGCTCTCTTTGTGGCTAAGTGTCTCACTTGTTCAAAAGTTAAAGCCGAACATCAACGTCCTTCTGGATTACTTGAACAACCAGAAATTCCGGTGTGGAAATGGGAAAGTATTGCCATGGATTTCATCACCAAACTCCCACGAACATCTTCCGGGCATGATAGTATTTGGGTGATCATTGACCGATTGACCAAAGCTGCGCACTTTCTCCCAATTCGTGAAGATTACTCTGTTGAGAAACTAGCTCGTATCTATACTGCAGAAATCGTCAGCCGTCATGGTATTTCTCTAGACATCATTTCCGACCGAGATGGTCGTTTCACTTCCCGCCTATGGCGATCTTTTCAATCGGCTTTAGGAACTCAACTCAATCTTAGTACGGCTTTTCATCCTCAAACGGATGGTCAATCCGAACGTACTATCCAAACCCTTGAAGATATGCTTCGATCGTGTGTCATTGATTTTGGTGGAAATTGGGATGTACATTTGCCATTGGCCGAATTTTCGTACAATAACAGTTATCACTCGAGTATCAAAATGGCACCATTTGAAGCTCTTTATGGACGAAAGTGTCGATCACCCATTTGTTGGCATGAGATTGGTGAGGCACAAATCACTGGACCCGAACTCATTCAAGAGACGACGGATAAGGTCTTGCAAATCCGGGATAACATGATCAAAGCAAGACACCGTCAGAAGGATTATGCTAACAAAAAACGTAAACCCATGGAATTTGAAGTCGGTGATCTTGTACTCCTTAAAGTATCTCCTTGGAAGGGAGTAGTGCGTTTTGGTAAGAAAGGAAAGCTTACACCCCGATACGTAGGTCCTTTCAAAATCCTTGAAAGAGTGGGTAAAGTGGCTTATCGACTTGACCTACCGCAAGAGCTTAACAATATCCATCCAACATTTCATGTCTCAAATCTTAAAAGATGTCTAGCTGATGAAAGTCTTCATGTCCCAATTGATGAGATTCGTATTGATGAGACCATGCACTTCGTTGAGAAACCCGTAGAAATCATGGACAGTGAAATCAAACAACTCAACGTAGTCGTATTCTATAGTCAAAGTACGTTGGGAAGCAAAGCGTGGTGCTGAATTTACTTGGGAACGGGAAGACCAAATGAAAGCCAAGTACCCGCACCTTTTTTATTCAGAACCTACTTAGTGAAATTTCGGGACGAAATTTTCTAAAGTAGGGGAGACTGTAACGCCCGTACTTTTTGTTGTTTCATTTTTAGTCCTTGTACCTTGTAATTCATCAATTCATACCCTTGTACTCTTGAGTCTTGATCAATGGAAGTATTATTAAAAGTTATTCTATATACTTATATGTTACACATGCTTAAAGAAACGTTATATGCATTCAAATATACTTACGACACGCTGTAAATATAAAACCAATCGGAATCATACGTAACCGGGTGTTCATGAGCGAACCCAACTAACTTGTAAACAAGCCCAAATCTTTAAAACATAATTAAGGTTCTTAAAACACGTAAAATAACCCAAAAGAAAAGCCCAAAACCAAGTCCAATGGTCCAAGCTCAACACAAACACAAGTTGGTGATCGTAACTCTCGAACCGTATCAAGATCAATGCACCAAACCCAATTCTTAGTACCATGAATGTTAAATTACTTTTATCCATATGAAATTACTCTGAAAATGGTGAACGTAGAAAAAAACCGCGTACGAAACGGAGTTATAACGAAGCGGGAATCGCGAAAACAAGTTTGATGGTTTTGTTGACTAGTCAAACCGAAACCCACTCGGGTTTAAGCCCATTTTCCCTTTTTTTTAACCTAATTAAAACCCATTAAACCCAACTCCTTCCCTTTATAAACTAGCCTCCACCCCCACAAAACACTTTTACACTTCACATCCCACCAAAACACTCTCAAATTCTCTCAAAGTTCTCTTCTTCTTCACAAAAATTCTGCACAAAACCTTCAAGGTTAGAACACCATTCTAACCCATTTTTCTTGCTTCTAACACTTAAAGCTTGCATCTAGCTTCATGGATACACCTCTAGGACTATCCCCAATGACTTTGCCTTGGCAACATTGAGTGGAAGCCATCTATAATGAGGTCCAAAAGCTAGTTTTACAAGGCTGAATTTTTATTTTGTTTTTGTCCTTGATGTTTTTAATCTTTTAACAAGCTTTAATCTTATTTTAAAACATACTAAACCACTTGGAACAAACCCATGGACTATCCTCTAGGTTTACAATGGTAAACACTAAGGGGGAGGCACCTAAAATGGGTTCCCAAGTGGCTAAACTTTATGAAATTGTTGCTCTTGGGTTTACCTTGTTCAAACTTGGATTTTCCTTGAACCAAACCTTGTCTCCAACAAACCTCATTGTTGGATGACTTGAGTTAAGGTAAAAATCCAGAAATGAATGAGTTTTGAACTTAACTTTATATCTTTTTATTACTCAAGTAATCTAACATAACAACAAGTGTGATAAACCAAACTAAGTATTCAACTTTACCATGTTGAAAAGCTTATGTTAAGGTTCAAATGGCAATCTTGAAGAACTTTGGTTCTTCAAGTAGGGCTTTCCCACCATAACTCACCCGGATTACTTGAGATATTATATGTAGTATATCTATACTTTAAACATTTAAACTATTATGTAAGTATTTACAAAGGTTTGTGGATTATTACCCTACCTTCGTATCTCATGACCTCCTTGAGGAGGGTACACTAACGTACTAACTTTACCATCCGATCTCCAACACTAGTTGGTGAATTGTGTTTTGGTCCGCCATTGGCGATACATGACTTCTATGATTCTATATACATACGTACAAGTACTCAAATCCGAATCTAAGACAAACCCGTTTTCCTTGTTAGGTTAACCGGTGTCTAATCCTCCCAAATCCATCTACTCACGACTCGGAACTTTTCCTATCGAAACCGTGAGTCATACTTCACCCCTTTTATTTTAACACTATTTGGGTTGCAACATGTACCATTTATCAAATACACTCAAGCATACATTCAATCTAACTTATTATAAACCAATTCATACAAACATGCTTACTTGTTATACTATTTGTGAATACATTCTAGAATACATTATCTTGCAAGCAATCTAAACCTCCCTTAACATGTATAGCGCTATAGGACTAGCACATCCGCCCTATTATGATGGGTTTATGTTAAGTTATCAATCTTTACGGTCTTGCTCACTTTTGATGCTAAGATTACGCTAGTGGACACTTTGGTTTGATTATGGCTTTGCATGCTAGCAATGTACAAACTTTAGTATACTTTACTCATGTTGAATTGAAATTTATTCACTATTATGCTATGTATACAAATTTGTATGCTCACCAACATATTCATATGTTGACCAATATTTTATACATGTTGTAGGAAATGCTTGAAGCTTTATCAAGAAATTCAATTAGGGGACCTAGAAACACACCAAATCTATCATTTTGTTATGTTTGTTTTAGACATTTCTCCAAATTATTGTATGTTTATTTGAAACACTGTAATGTTACGTTGATTAATGAAAATGAAATTTAATCTTAATTTATTGTCATTTTAGTCCTATGATGTCTTTGAACAATCTATCACTTCTCGCGCCCCGATGTTTCCGCCATCGGTTGGGGTGTGACATTTTGGTGGATCATATCAACCATCAAAGTTAGAAACAAAAGCTGATTTTAAATCCTGGAAAATCAAGTTCAGGAATCATGTGAAAAACACTGGTTCTGACTTGTGGGAGTCCATCACTGAAGGTCCTTATATTCCACCCACTCTTGGCCGGATTATAATGATAAGAATCAACCAATCAGCACAAAAGATCTGTCACCTGATGATGTCAAAAAGGTTAAAGTTGATATTAAAGCATACAGTTTGCTTAGTATGGCTTTGCCTAAAGAGATATTGATCAGGTGTGAGAATTACAAAACAGCAAATTCCTTGTGGAAGATACTTCATACTCTCTATGAAGGGAGTGATGAGATCAGAAGCATCAGGAAAGACACCCTTAGATCACAATATGAAACCTTTCATCATATTGAGGGTGAATCAATTCCTCAACAACTCCACAGATTCATACAACTTGTTATTGAGATGAATATCTTGGAGTTGAAGTATACTACTGAGGAACTAAACAAGAAGATGCTCCATACTTTACCTGAAAGTTGGAAGCAGACTGTGTCCATATTCAAGAACACCATAGATCTTAAGACAACTGGTCTAGACACACTGGTTGCTAAAGTAGAGGCTCTTGAAATGGATGAACAATCAAGAAACAAGAGTGTGAGAACTCATGTCTCACCTTATCACTTCAAAGAAACAAAAAATGCTGGAAGTGTATTTATTTCAAACAATGATAGTGATACTCTTATGCTTTGAGTGATGATGAAGAGGAAGTCAATTTCTATGCTTCTAAACCTTCAAAGAAATCAACTCAAAGTAAAAATCAAAAGGATAAAGGATGACCTGCTGACAGAAGAGATACAACTACAGCAACAGCAAAATCTTCATAACAAAACAATCAGTCAAAACCAATCACTGTGATATTGGATTCTGAAGAACAAAAAGCAGCATTTGCAGCTTTTAGTTCTAGTTTTCAAGCATACCTGGGAAGCTCTCTAACTTCAGCAAATATCTGCCAGTAAGACTTGGAAGAACTACATCCTGATGTAGTGGAAGAGATGGATTTACAATGGCAGATGGCAATGATTGCTTACAGAGTTAAGCAATATCTCAGGAGAAACAAGAACATGACTGCAGCAAGCAAAACATCAAAGATTGGTGTTGACAAGTCAAAGGTAAGATGCTTCAAGTGCAATCTCTATGGACATTTTTTAGAGAATGCAATCAACAATCACCTCCGGAGATGAGACCACATCAGTAGCATCAGCAACATCAGACTCAATCTCATCAACAATCAAACTCTCAAAGATCTTTGCACAGATAACCTCAGCTGACCAATACCTCCTCACCAGCCATAAATGATTCAGCAGGACCTAGTAACTCAAAGGAGTCAGGGCTGATCATACTTCAAGATGGAACTTGTGACTGGAGTATGTATGAAAAGGAAGTCTTAGAAGAGAATCAAGCTTTGATGGCTCACATGGAAAACAAAGTTTCTCCAATGGCCAGAGAGGTAAGAAAAAGATTGTGTACATCATCATGTGTTGAGGAAGTCGAACGGTATAGAGTTCATACTCAACAGTTGGCTGACAAAGTAAAAGAAACTATGGTTTTAAATGAATCACATGTAAGAGAACATAAATTATATCAAATCAAAATTAATTCTTTGCAAAAGGATTTAGAAAAATTTCTTTCTGAAAACTACAGCCTTAAAGCCCAAGTTGAGCATCTAACCACCTCCTTAACCAAATCCATGGCTGATCATGCATCAACTGAAGTGAAACTTCAGAAGTTTCAACTTTCATCTCAGCAATATGAGAAGCCGTTAAACTCTCATATTGAATCAAAGAATAGGTATGGGTTGGGTTATAATGCTGTTACACCACCTATAAATGATAATTACACAACTCTACCTGAAATAATGACAAACACATTTTCAAATCATTTTATGCCCAGCACCAAGATTGACATAAAAACAAATCAAATAAACATTAACAATGAAGCTGAGGTGAGTGAAACTGAGTCTTCTGAATCAGAATCTTTAAAACACAATGACTTAGAATTTGATTATGATAAATGTGATGACTTGGATGATTCTGATGAACATGATGTTGATCAACTAAACATTGGTAAGAATGTTCATGTTGAAACTGGTCTTCTAAAAGTACTTAAAGAATCAAAGCTATAATATCCTCCAAAGCAAAGAAACATGCTGAAGACTATCTGCAAGAGGATTGCTGAACTAAATGAAGGACTTCAAGAACTGAATCTTCACAAAAGTTCATCATCAAAGGAAGTTGCTAACTGCGAATTAAGTAAGGAGGTACCTTTATCCCATTCAGATAAAGGTAAGAAGAAACGAGCAACAACTAAACATAAGAAAAATTCTTCAGTTGAAGATCTACGGAAGGCAAAATCTGCTGAATCCGTAGAACAGCTGCAGAAGACTAAAACCGAATCTTCGGATGAAGTATCAAAAAGGACTGCCAACAAACATGCTCAGAAAATGTTGGATCTCAAGCAACAAAGGTCAGCTAAAGTTAAACAAGAATTAGTTGATGGTGTTCCCAGCAAAAGCAAGAAAAAATCAAGTGATCCATTGGGAAAGGAGTTGAAGCCCCACAAGCTGAACAAGAAAAAAAAGTCTGAATCTGAAGACAATTCAGAAGAAAAATACTGCAAATGGTGTGATATGAAAAATCACAATACAAATGACTGCTATTTCAGCAGCTACTGTTCCATATGTAATATGAACAATCACATGACTTCTGATTGCTACTTCAATAAACATTGTGCAATATGCAATAAAAATAATCATTCAACTCAGGAATGTTATTTTAACAAGAAGAACAAGACAAAGAGCACAAAGAAGTCAAACATAAATGCTTCTCTCAAACATAAATTTCCGATGAATGAAACTGTTTTGCATTAATACAAATTTAAGGGGAGTATTGTTAGATCTAGAAAGAATAGGTCTAGATCATTTTGTATAGGCTTAGAACTTTAATCAATTCTTGTAATAAATATTTTTAACTAACTATCATTATGTATGCATTGAATGTATAGGTTAACCCATATGTTTTGTATGATGCACATGATGACAGGAAAAAACAATATACTTGGTGAATTTCTGAAATCGGCCAAGTGTAAGAAACATCTACGGATGAACAATAATGCTAATCCGTAGATATATTTCTTACAAGACATCCTTTGTGTCTACGGATGAACAACATCACCCAAGGATTACTTAGTGAAGTTTCCTACGGAAGACAAGGTTCCTACGGAAGAACAGAAGTTCCTGCGGACGACAAGGTTCGTACGGAAGAACAGAAGTTCCTGCAGAAGACAAGGTTCCTACGGAAGACCAGAACACGTACAATCTCAACCAGTAAACAAGTCAACAAGTCAATAACAAATCCCAAGAGATCCGGTGTTTCCTTAACAGACTCATAATTGTCTATAAATATGAGTCCTAGGTTTCACATCTTAGAGGAACACAATTAAGCAATATTAAGGCTGTCAACCATCACATCATTATGCAACTCTAGCCGCCGTCACATCAACAACAACATTCATTCGATTGAAGAAATCAATGTTCATAGTATTTATAATTATTCTTTTGTAATCATCACTCAATAATTAATGAAATACTTTTGAATCAATTATTGTGTTCGTATTTACTATGACATCGTGTTTGTGTTCTTCAATTAATAATTAACACAATTAAACAGCAATTAATGATAAGCAAGATAGAGAAGAGGATATTATAGTTTCTGAAATCCGAAATGAAAGACTTCGGATAAATGAACAAGTTATCAGAAGATCACTTGAATTGGGAGAACACGAGGTGGGACACCCAGATGTGTTCGAAAACGAATACATAGAAAAGGTTTTTCACCTGATGGGTTATGATGGTGATTTCGACAAGGGTGAGATCAAAAAGGGGAGGTTATGCAAGCCCTATCGATTCCTGTGTCACACCTATCTGAAGTGCATCTCAAACAGGAAGTCAGGACTTGATAGGTTCTCAAGACATATCTCTTCAGGAATTATTAGTATCTTTGAGGGAAGAACCTACAACTACTCTAAGTACATCCTCAACTGTCTATGCGATCAAGTGAAATTGTAAAGGAACAACAAGATGTATATGTTCCTAAGGTTTTTGCAACTGATTATCAATGCTGAACTTCCAAGGATTGCAAGGGAAGGAGAGGTGTTTGTGCTTGGGAAGGTCTGTACTGAATAAGATCTGTGGAAAATATCAAGGTGAGGACATGCCTATGTTTACTCACGTGGTGGATGCTGATGCCGACATTCCACAAGAACTGGTATGGGTAGATCCTGAAGAAGAAACATCTGCTGAATCTGATCAAGCCTCACACTCACCGAACCAAACATCCCCTTATCAACATCAATCACCAGTCAGCATAAACACTGACCCTATCTCACCCATTCAACAACATGTGTCACCACAACAGCTGTCCTCTTCCACTCAAAACACCGAACCTATCTCACTTGGACAACAAAAATCCCCATTAGTTTCTCTCCCAGCCTCATAAAACACACAACCATTCTCATCCTTCCAAACCATATCCCCTATTCATCCATTCCCACCAACACCTAAACTTACATTCCCGGAAAGTGCTAACACTGAGCCTGTTCAAATAACTGAGTCTCAAAACTCTGTTTACACAGGTGAGACTGAGTTGATGTCTCAAGCAAGTACTATTCCTGTTTCAGTCACCAATTCTGAGAACCAAGTGCTGTCTGATCACACTGAACCCATATCTCCAATTCTTAATGCTCAGCAAATGTCCCAACCTAAACATTTAAAGCATGTTGATCAAACAGTTGAGCATTGCTCAAGTTCAGCAAGTGCTGCTTCTACTGAGAAGAATGATGATCAAACTGCTGGTGAACCAATAGAAGAAGAGCAAGACAATTTTGTGGATGTTGTTGCTTATAATGAGGATGATCTGAGTGATAAGGACATCTCTGTGAGTAAGAGCTATTTGGTTACTGAGTACAACAAATTGGTGATCAAATCCAATAAAAGAAAACAAAGAATTCAAGAGCTCAAAGGGATTGTGAAAGAAAAGGATGAAGAGTTAATGAAGCAAGAAGCCAGACTGAAAAGGCTTAGAGAAGACGCACAAAGTAACACTGAAGTGATTGATGCTTTGCTCAAACATGAACAAGAACTGCAAGAAGCTGTGAGATATGAGAAAGATGAAAAGGAACAACTGATCTCTAAAGTAGAGCAAATCACTGATGATGTGTCTACAAAATCTGAGCTGATCAAATTGAAAGAGGAAGAAATTGAACAGCTAAAGATGAAGATATGTGCATTGGAATCAAAGGATGCCCCAGTTGTCAAACAATCAAAACAATATTCTGAGGTTTTAAAAGACTTAATTCTGTATTCACGGAAGAGAAAGTACATGGGTGCTACTGAAAAGAAGGTAATCATTGTAGATGATTCTCCTGAGAAGCCAAAGCCCATATCTCCTGAGCATACTCCTTCAGTAGATGTATCTACTGTGAAGCTGACATCCAGTAATGATGGCGACAGTGATGAAGAGTGGAATGAGCTAACCAAGATGGACTCACCTACTGACCATAAAGACTCAAAGGCAGATGATCTTCTAACAACTGAAGATATTATGGAAGAGAGGCCTGAGTCAACTATGTTTATGACCCTCATAAATCATGGTTTCCCTTATGACATGGTTGAGAGGATGAACTTATCTGAGATGAAGGATTTACTGAAAGAGTTCGAGCTTGCAAGATTCATGATTCCAAACTGTGACTATGAAGCATTCAGCACCTTTTAATCAATTCAAAAGACAAAGAAAGAGTTGGGCCATTATGACACAGCTAAGCTAAGCAAATACAACATGACATGCTGGTTACAAGGTCACAACTACAAACCACGTGAGTTAAAGGGAAGGTCAGTTGGAGAGCTTAGAAGAATGATGGAGCATGTAATGAAGATTGAGCTTGATACAGGAGTCAGATTCAGAACTGAAGCTCCTAATCCTACTATTAAGCATCATAACCAAATATCTGTTGAACCAGTTGTGGTAGAAAGCAAAGATCAACACAAATCAAATTAAGGATAAACTGATCAGAGAGCCCAGAGAAGTAATTCCAGGGAAAGTGTGGTCTATTGGAACTACTGTGAGGGAAAAAGCTGAACAAAAGTCCACCTTGATACAACTGATTGATCACCTCATAACTCCTAACTCTGTTGAAGAGAACAAGATTATGGCCTTGAAATATGATCCAGAGTGGGATTGTGCAGTTATTAAAAGAACATCAGGAAGAGTTGAATACTTCCATGATGTATTGTCAGTGTTGTGCTTGCCTGAAAGTGATCTGAAAAACCTACAAAGCCTCATCATTACAAATTACCCAATACACCTAAGAGGAAGAGACTTCTCAACAATTATGGGTAAGCTGAAGACAAAATTCAAAGATGATGTGCTAGCTGAGGCTAAGAGAGAGGATGATGAGCACAGAAGAAGAATTAAAGGGGTCAAAAGATACAAGTCCAATGCCTCAGAATCAGTAGATGATGAATTTTTGAAGAGGGTTGGATACAATAACAGGAAATCAGCAGCAATCAAGTGCATTGAAGGAACTCAATACACATTCCTAATAACTGAATGGGGTTATGTAGAGAAAACAAAAGAGCTGGTGCTGCTGAGAAATGCAGAAAATAAAATGGCTCATCGGATCAGGATTTTTGATCCTGTGGAAATTAAGCTACTTCATCCCAGCTACACCTCTTACCTGCATGACAAATTCTTTCCAAAGTTGGGTGATGAAAAAGCACAGCATGATCTGTTTCTGCATGTCCATGTCATTCAAGTAGTTGATAAGCTACATGCTAAAGCATACAAAAAAAAGAAGACACAATGCTGGACTGCTGAAGGGAACATCTTTTGATGAAGCAACAGAACTCAGAATCTCAGGGCAAGATGAGCTAGAAGTGGTGAATAACAACAAAGTGTTAGACACACTCACTACAGAGGAAGATGTTCTGGGACTAAGCTATGAAACTTTGAAGAAGATCAGCAAGATGAAGATCAATTACAAGTATGATGATCAAAAATCTGTTGTATCTTACTTTTACAACAAAATAATTGCCAGAGTCAAGGAGCTTTCAGTTTTAAAGGAATGATTCAAGGATCTAAGCCTAAGGGGGAGTATTGTTAGATCTAGGAATAATAGGTCTAGATAGATTTGTATAGGCTTAGAACTTTAATCAATTCTTGTAATAAATGATTGTAACTGATTATCAGTATATATATATATATGCATTGAGTATATAGGTTAACTCATATATATGTGTGTTGCTTTTTGTATGATGACAGGCAAAAACATTATACTTGGTTGATTTTTGAAATCGGCCAAGTGTAAGAAACATCTACGGATGAACATCACCACCCAAGGATTACTTGATTCCTACGGAAGATAAGGACTGGATGAAAGTGAAGACTTCTACGGAAAACAAGTTTCCTACGGAAGAACAAGACTCCTGCGGAAGACAAGACTCCTGCGGAAGTCCAGAACACTTGTATGATTTCAATCTCAACAAGTCAACAAGTCAACAATATCAAATCCCAAGAGATCCGGTGTTTCCTTAACTGACGCAAAGTGCCTATAAATATGAGTCCTAGGTTTCACATCTGAAGAACACAATTAAGCAATATTACGACTGTCAACCATCACATCATTGTGCAACCCTAGCCGCCGACACATCAACAACAACATTCATTCGATTGAAGAAATCAATGTTCATAGTATTTATAATTATTCTTTTGTAATCATTACTCAATAATTAATGAAATACTTTTGAATCAATTATTGTGTTCGTATTTACTGTGACATCGTGTTTGTGTTCTTCAATTAACAATTAACACAATTAAACAGCAATTAATGATTATTCCGCGATCATTAACTTGTTTTTGTTTTAATACTGATAATTATTGAATTGAGATCCTTGGATTCACAATATGGTTGTTCTTCAGAAAGCTTGAAAAATCATGTCGGTTCGTAGTTCATATACGAAACAGATGAACAAGTATGTTGGTTCACTCAAAGGTACAATGGCTCACTAAATTCACAATGTTTCACATGTGAAACATGCTGAAAAATCAATAGATATGATAGTTCGAGTAGTTGTGTCTCTTTTGTTCTAAACCATCACATATATCTGTTACATGACCCCTCGTGAACCCATGCATGGGAACACATGCGTCTATTTGCTTTCACAGCCATGAACCATCACGAATGTTCATGAATATCACCCGCCATGCTTAGTTGCACGAATCCAATTCACTGCCGTGAATATGATCACTGACAAGTGTCATCACATAAATACCCACATTGCTCTCAATCTTTATGGGTGCGCTTGCGCATAGGATGTGTCCCGCCTTTTAGCCTCAACCATTGGTTTCTTATTGCTAAGGAACTAAGTTCCATCTTAATTTTCACCTTATAAACCCAACAACAAGTTCAATAGAAAAAAGTTTTCACTCTTCATATTGTCCTTCGCTGACGTATTTTCTATCATGTCGAAGCGAATAACTAATTTAACAGTAAACTATCTATATAATGATAATAAATTGGAATACTTTATTTGCATGCTTTAACAGTTATGGAATCACTATATGCAAATTAGGATCTAGGAAAAATATATTTCAAGGCAGTATTCTAGTAGAAATATATAATATACAACACTTTATAATAAAGTTACAATATGAATGGAAAATTGAAATACAAAGTTGGTTACGGCTAGAACAAAAATGAAACAACATGAACGATGAAGACAAAGTTGCCTAAGGATTCATTTTTAATAGAGGTCTCTTAAAATAAATTGTATGAAAGAACACGTCTCCCTTTTACGCTTCACGCAAGAGCGCGTTCCTTAGCAAGCTTTCCGGCAAAGCTTACCAATCTTTACACTACATTCTACTACTTATATTGTTAGAAAGCGAGAGCTTTAATTTACCTTGAAGGGAGTTTCGGTCCCTTTCGATACGACTTTACCTGCGATAGAGATGTAATTGACTTACCCTCGTAGATCGGTTATTACAGGTTGACAACGAGGGTTGTCACCTACCCCCTTGTAGGGTGCAACAACGAAAGCATCGTGTATAGTTAGAAAAGACGATAGACCTGAAACGCATAGGAACTGAGTAGGAGGAAATAACTCTTGACTGTTGGAAATTGATGTACGTGTCTTGCTTTGTTTCAATTACTAAGTAGCGCGCAAGTGAGTAGTAGTAAACTTGATCGTATCGTCATTGGCAACTACGAGTAATGGAGCTTAGTAGCAACCCGAAACTAGGAACTGCTATTAGTAGGAATCATCAGTAGTAATGGGGCTCAACAGTAACTTGTCAATGGGAACTGATGTAACAACTAATCTGGTACATAAACAACATGCAAGTTAAGTGCACTTTTGATGAACCCACTTATCTCTTATTGCTAAAGAAACAATATCTAAAGCTACCACTCATATACCTTTGTAAAGGTTCCACACTACTCTCACGTGGGACAAATTTTTACTCGTTTTTTTACAGATTTTTATTTTAAAGACGCTACTTTGGGTATTGATATGTCATTCACATTTCCTTTGTTTCATCAAAGTCTTGGTTTTTAGGGAGCTCTAATCAAACGATAATAGTTATTAATAATAATTACCTATAATTATTCGTTTCCTAAGTTAGTGAAACATATTTTAACTGTTGTTCTAGCACTCAGATTTTACATATTAAATTTTTCAAACAATTCTTGTATTTCAATTGTAATTAAAAGTTTAGTATTCATGTAATGAATGATAAAACGATTAAGTATATGAAGCATATTCAAGTGAACTTTTAATATGAAGCAGAAAGCAACCAAGTCTCTGAGGCTCAAGCAGTCATACAATATCACATAATAAATATATGCATTATAAAATCTGACTTCTTATGTCTATCAATATTGTGTATCTTAAACGCAAAGAGCTCATAAATTCATTTATATCACGTAAGTGGAAATTTTCAAGATATCATCCATGTTAAAATTTCTTCTTTCAACCACATTTTAATTATAATTACTACACAATATTATACACACACACTCGTGCATACACAGATTTAATATAGTTATCCCTACACTATTAAATAAAAGAACAATATTAAATTCTTAGGCTAACAAGTTAGTTAAGAAAGAACCTTTTTTTTAGGTCCAAGCGGCACATATTATAATTGCATATTTCAGTCGTGATATTCATTTGCCTTATCAATTACATGGATACACGTATGAGAAAAAAAAAGTTAAAAATAAAGAAGTTGATTAATTGACAGATTTAGGCATGTATTAAATTCAATATATTGCTGCAATATATGTCATTTAATATATTGCTACAATATATGCTGTTTAATATATTGCTATAATGTAGGTCATTTATTGATCGAAGATATGGTTTAAGTTTATGAAATTTAGTGATAGGTTAATAAGATGTTGATTATATGTTTATGTTTGATGTTTAGATGTGACAAGTTTAATGCTTAGTGAATTTCAAAAAGAAAACTTAAGAATCGTAACATAATACATGAAAGATGATCACATATAATAGAAGAGAAAGATACGTTTGAAAACTCATCATATGTAATATGTATCATAATGAACATTTGCATATGTTCCCCTTTAAATTTATAAAATTACATATTTTGATAGATTATGTTTTAAAATCATTGTACTTATACATTAAAAACTTGTGTTTTAGGAAAATGTGTAATTTCAAAGGTGAAGAGAGGGATATATGTAATTCTTCTTGTAAATTATTTCACATGAGGTTGTTAGATCTAAATCAACAAATAAGCATAACTCAACCGTGTATGTAGTTAATTTTCGGTGTATATAATGTAGACAAAAAATTATTAAAGAAAACAATATCTTGTGTGTAAAAATAATTTGTTGTATTGATTGTATAAGAATTAGAGTTATAGTTAGAGGGTTATATACTAAACATGTATATACATAACTATCTTCTACATAACATCACTTACATTTATGATCTGATATTCCCTCGTAAGTCAAGGGCGGGGAACAATCTGTAGCTTGGACCGTCTGAAGATAAATCTTTGAGTCAACAATGCCTTTATGAGGATGGCTGTAATCTGATTATCGGTCGACATAGACCGAACATTGTGTTTTCCTTGAGCCACTTTTACACGAACAAAGTGAAAGTTTATTTTGACATGTTTTGTTCAAGCATAAAAGACTAGAGTAGCTGCAAGGTAAGTGCACCTAGGTTATCACACCAAAGAGTGGGAGCAAATTTTATGTTTAACCTAAGTTCGTGAAGAAGAACCTCTAGCCGGATAAATTTTGTAAATGTATCTGCTAGAGCTTTGTATTCAGACTCCATAGACGATCATGAAACAACTTTTTGTTTGCGTGCAAATCAGGGTGTGAGGTTAGATCACAAGTAGTTAGCAAATCCAACAATCATCCAGGCATCCGACCTAATCAGCATAAAAAAACTTGAACAAAATAATTTCACTGTTACTAAAAGCTTAAAGATAGGTACCATGCGATGATTAGTAGACTATTTGACTGAGATCAATGACTACCAAAAGGTGCATGCATGTATTGGTAGACTTTATCAGGTATAAAGATTAAACAACTGGAAACATAATAATTCATAGAAAAGTTCAAATTTTTGATGTAATCATGCTACTCATTGACTACAATTTTTTCAAATATAACTTTAAAAATTTATTTGTTTTGCTAAAAATCATACTAAACATCTAGTTTTTTTCATATTAATTTAAGTGTAGTATTCCTATATTAAAAAAGTAGATGATAAAACGCTAATATATTGAAATGTACCACAATCCCCAAGATATATTTAACACAAGTGTCTACCAAGACAACACTGCGTCAGAACATTATAACATGTCACATGCACTTTGGCCTAGTTTGTGTTTTTTGCAAATGTTTTATGTTATTGGTCATACGTAAATTGTTTCAATCCTTATACCTATGTCATCTATTTTTCTGAGTATTTTTTTTATTAATCATATCCTGGCCATATATGGGTGTGCATAAGTTATAAAAATACCCAAGTGGTTTGGTATGGCCTTTCGATATACTTGATATGTACTTGTATAAATATTAAAAACCCTTTTAAAACCATCATTAGATATTTTGGTGACTTTGATTTAGATAAGGATAAGTCCTGTCTGTTTTCTGAATGTCACCTTTTTGTTAGTTGTTGGCATGGTTCATACAATATTTTTCTAAATAACACATTATTAATTGTATCAAATCAATTGAGAAATGGAGGTGACTTTCATGCACTAATTATTATTTTATGTAAAACAATAAGATTGCAAATAAAAATAAAAGATGATGTCAAGCTTACAAGGATAATCAAATAATTTATAGCTTTCGGTATTAGATTCTTGTATAATTTATCAAATTCATAATTTTGATATTGACCCATTCATGTTTCTTGGATTTTTCTCCCCATTTTCAAACAAGAAGAATATATTCAATAGTGATTCTAATTATTTTCACTCTTTTTCATTATAGATCCATTTGCTAATTGAAATAATAAAAAAATCAAGTTTATTTCTTATATTATGCAGCATAATGTAGACTTCACGTACTCAATCCGTTGTCTACCGATTAGATGGTCTTATGGTCTTATATGGTTGTGAACAGCTAACGAGTCGTTGACAAAAAATAACAGACTGATGAAACAAGGCTAAAAAAAACTAATCTTTTGATGTCTCTGGGTGCTTCGTTCGTGATCAAGGACAGATCATGATGAGAGCACATAACTTGTCTAAAAATTAAAAAGAATACCTTTTAGCTAGTGATATTTGGAAATTACCAATGAGTGTGTACTAGTTATAAAGAAGTAAAAGAAATTTAATAGTTTTAAGTCCTCCGCCACCTTCATCATGCTAATCCAACGTTGCTTTTAAGTCCGTCGTGAATACTTTGTCATTGACTGTCGCTGACCGTCATTATGAGTCATTATTCATCTTCCAGGAATATCCATTAACGTCGAGTCGATATGAATTCTTATGTGAGTTTGCCTTAAATGATACATCAGACATTTATTTGTTAATCCATTTGAAAAACTTTCACCCCCACCCGGCTTCCCCACAAAACTTAATTCACCAATGAATCAACATTCGTATCTTCACTATCGGACAGGGCGGACCCAATAAGTAGAAGGTTGAGGGGCAACCACCACCCTTAAATTCTTTTAGTGTTATGTATGTAAAAATCTCAAGCACTACACCTTAAGTTATGTAATGGTCTCACTTTTGCTCTGATGAAATTTTTTTCTGATACCGCCACTACTAACTTATAAAAATAAATTGGTTCATTTGAAAAAATCATCTTATTTGTAATGTTAGGTGTCCATAATCTAATAATTATATTTGGGTTTTGATTGTTTTTATACAAATATAATACGTTATATAAAAAAGAACTTATGTAAAATGTGTAAATATTTTGTGCATTTAAGCCAATTTCGTAAATCTATATAGAATGTTAACTGGAACTGAGGAACATGAATACAAATACAAACTATATGTGCTATGCAAGTAGATGAGAATATATTAATTATTATTATTAGTTTTAATCATTAATTTGTATCATTGATTTTTATAGTAGATAAACGAGGAAGTAACATTAATTTGTTAAAAAAATGACTATATGCAATGTCACTATTTAATTTGTTATGCAATAAAAATAAGGAAATACACTTAGGACAATAGGAAAAGATGTTTTTCTTATGTAAAGCAAAGTTAAACTATATTTTCGTATAATAAATCATTATCTTTTAATCTTGCAAATATTATTCTAAATCTATTATAAATACAGAAAAGGTCATCCATGTGCATTCCACGTGGGTTTTCTTCACAAGTTAATCTTCTTTGTATGTCAAAATACCATAACATGATTAAATTCTAATGATGATTTTTATATTATTTTATTACGTATTAAATGTAATTCAATGTAATTAAAGATTGTAGAAAATGCAAGCATGTCTTGGTATAGTTATAAACTCTTATGTATACATTAAAGATGGTTATAAGCATTTATTATTACTTACAAAATCAAAATTATGTGCATTTCATTGAATAGCATTTAAACCAGAATTTAGATTTTCTCCTTCTGCCATTTACATCTTTTAGAGTATTAGAAAACTCATTTGGTTTGTATATATTAATTTAGATCCTTCTTTCTCTTTTTTTTAAAGAACAATTTGTAATAGTTTATAAAATTCTATAAAAATCAAAATATATTACTAAAATTTGTTTATTTTTATCTATATTTTAATATAACTTTTATCACAAACTAACTTCCTTCTAATTTTATTTTATTTATTTTGAACAGGACACAATTTGTGAAAGAAAATAAATTAACTTCACATAGTTCTTAAGTGTTCCATTAAATTCAAAAAACTATTATTAGTCCTATAAAATTACTCAACTTTGTTAAGTGTTACAATCTTAAAATTTTAAATAAAAACTAAATAACTTTAAATAAAAAAAGACTTTAAGTGATTTAACAGTGCACTTGAATATTTTAGTTACTTTTAAAAGTTATACCGGAAAAAATATATACTCTAAATAGGAAATATAAAAATTAACTAAAAAGTAAAATATCACATCAAATGAGGTGTAGTTAGTATTTTAAGAGTGACAACGACTCGACTCTTTTTTTTCCTCAGGTATTAAAAATAAGCCGTTCAAAAAATAAAATAAAAAAGGTATTAAAAATATTGTTTATTTATATTCATGTTATTAAGCACCTAATAATGCCGTTCACATAAAATAAAATAAGGGTCCTAATAAATAGACACCCACTTTTTAAATCGACACCCCCCTATACGCCGCGTATGGGTCCATACGCGGCCCATACCCGGCGTATAGGGTACGACCATTAATGCGACATTAATGACTGACAACCGACGTCACATCACTTCACCTATACGGGGCGTATAGGTCCATACGCCACGTATAGGTCGATGTCGATTTAAAAAAGAATATAAGCTATACGCCGCGTATGGGCCCATACGCGGCGTATAGATCCTCTGCATACTATATCTTTCAAATTTTCTATTTTTTACACACACTTCAAAAAAAACACTCTCGTATAGCACTATACTACACGTATTGATCTTCGATTTTTCAACATCCAGGTACGTATTATTGTTCATACATCACTATTATGTTAATCGTTCATTGATTTAAACGTTAAAGTAGTGTTTTATGCCCCAAAATGCGTGATTTAAAAACTGGAATAAAGAACTATACGCCGGTACAGCCCGCGTATAGGGCTATACGCAGCGTATAGTTCTTTGGTTGGGGACGAAGACACATTGGTGTGTACCCTATACGCGGCGTATAGATATATACGCGGCGTATAGGGTGTTGCAATACGCGACTTGGGGGCCATACGTGGGTCCCCTATACGCCGCGTATAGTCCTATACGCGGCGTATAGGGTCGGATTCGACCTATACGTTGCCCTGTGACCCATACGCTGCTACCCTATACGCGGCGTATAGGGTAAATATATATATACAAATACATATATATGTATATACGCATATACATATACATATACATATACATATACATATACATATACATATACATATACATATACATATACATATACATATACATATACATATACATATATATGTATATACACATATACATATACCTATATGTATATGTACATATATACATATAACATGTATATGTGTATGTGTATACATATACGTATACGTATACGTATACGTATACGTATACGTATACGTATACGTATACGTATACGTATACGTATACGTATACGTATACGTATACGTATACGTATACGTATACATATACATATACATATATATATGTATATGTGTATATATATATAGATACGTATACGTTGTTTTTGACCTATTTGTTCACCTGTGCAGATATGTCTTCCGATTCTGAGATTGAGGCTGACGTTGTTGACCATATTGCCGAGCATCCTTGGCTGCAGTTTGATGCCGGTTCCGTTGAGAACGCTAAGTGCTCAAAATTTATTCGGATGAAGATCGGTCATCAAAAGGCCGTAGATTGGGAGGTGATGGCTGAGTTGGGAGAGCGCGATCGTCTTGCTGCTATTATCGGAGACGATACGCCGTGGAGACGTCTTTTTGAGATCGTATTCTTACCGTCCCACCGTGAGCTGGTAGTGGAGTTTTTATCCACATTTACATATATTCGTCCAGATGAGATGGTGGAGGACGATGAGCGATCGGAGATTTCTTTTACGCTTTGTGGACATGCACATCAGATGTCCATTGAGCAGTTTGGAGTTGTCTCGGGGCTTTATTATGAGCCGGAGACTGTTACCCCTCTGTTCACTGAGGGTATTACTGAGATGGAGGAGGGCACATTGAGAGAGTGGTGGCCTGAGATTGCCGGAGGTCCGTTTCAGAGGACTAAGGGCAGGGTCACCGGCATTCGAGATCCTCTCATCCGTTATCTGCATCGGATGATCGCCACGTCCATCACGGGACGTGGCAAGAGTCGGGAGTGGTGTACCATTCCCGACTTATTTTACTTATACTGTTTGATTACGGGGACCAGGTGTAACCTGGCGAGGTGTTTGGCGGAGTATTTTGCTTCGTATTATCATCGCCAGGAGCGAGGAGCGGTGTACGGCGGCGCGTACATCACGTTGATTGCCCGATCTTTAGGTTATCTTCCTCGGCATCTTGGTGACGTGTCTCCGCCGATCGAGCCGGTGAGATTAGATCGTCGTACGCTATTCGGCATGCGTATTATACGCCAGTTTCCGGTTGGCATACGATTCTCTCTTCGACCCGGGGAGATCTGGCAGCCGGCACCAGTTCAGCAGCTCGGCATTGTCGATCCACTGCAGCAGCACGGGCAGCCGCATGATCAGCCACCACCCGACGAGCAGCCACATGATCAGCCGCCTCCTCAGCCACATCAGCCGCCTCCTCAGCCTCAGATCCCGCGACATATTTATAGAGAGGTGAGGCTGCCTGCACGTGTGGAGACATTGTTGCAGGATATGTCTAGGAGCTTACGGCAGCAGAGTCGACGGCTCGATCGCGTTGAGGATCTGATGGAGTGGCAGGTTCAGTCAGAGATGGCGCGGCGTTCTGGTACTGATCCTCCGCCGTTGCCACCGCCTCGAGATTACCCTGACTCCCCGTAGTTTTGTATTGTAATTTTTATTTTGTTATGTAATTTAAAAACTTTGTAAATATATTATCAGTTTATGTTTATCTTTTATGTTTATTATCAGTTTATGTTTATCTTTGTAAATATATACAGACATACAGACATACATACATACATACATACATACAGACATACATACATACATACATACATACATACATACAGACATACATACATACATACATACATACATATAGACAGACAGACATACATACATACATACATACATACATACATACATACATACATACATACATACATACATACATACATACATACATACATACATACATACATACATACATACAGACATACATACATACATACATACATACATACATACATACATACATACAGACATACAGACATACATACATACATACATACATACATACAGACATACAGACATACAGACATACAGACATACATACATACATACATACATACATACATACATACATACATACATACAGACATACAAACATACATACATACATACATACATACAGACATACATACATACATACATACATACATACATACAGACATACAGACATACATACATACAGACATACAGACATACATACATACGTACATACAGACATACATACATACATACAGACATACATACATACATACATACATACATACATACATACAGACATACAAACATACATACATACAGACATACATACATACATACATACATACATACACAAATACATACATACACACATACATACAGACATACACACATACATACATACACACGTACATACATAAATAATTTTAATTCAAATTATATATATATTAAAACTCAAAAAATTAAAAAAAACATATACATATATAAACTATACGCCGCGTATAGACCCATACGCGGCGTATAGCTCCTCCACTACAGTCCTCTTGCGACCACGTACAGTGCTAATACGACCAATTATTTTGTACTATACGTGGCGTATGGCCCCATACGCCACGTATAGTACAAAATAATTGGTGGTGTCAGATGTACTTTTTGTACCATGTACGATTACATGGTACATACGCTGCGTATAGGATCCTATACGTGGAAGACGTGGCAAGCCTATACGTAGCGTATAGGCCCATACGCTGCGTATAGGATCCTATACGTGGCGTATGGACCCATACGCCACGTATAAATTATTTCGATATGACATGACCCAAGATTCGTTTTCACCTATATAACAACGATTTCGATAACACTTTCGATATGCTTTCGATTCCTGTAAATCCCTAACGTATTTCTCTCTCAAAATATCACACTTTTTATTCGTTCGGTATGTCGTTTTGGGACGGTAACTATTTGTTTGGTGAATATTCAAATGAATATTCAAATGAATATTCGTTCGTGGTGGATAGTAATCAAGATGATGCGTACGTTCAATCTGCTTACGAGACAGGACTGCCAGATTTAAACCAATCGTATGTTCCCGATGATGAAGTTGAGTTTTGCCGAGAGTCAACTTACGACACGCAACAAAATAATATACTCTCGAGTGATGAAAAACAAACGACAAAAGTATCGTTTGAAGCATCTCAAAATTTTTTATCTCTCGATGAGCTAGTCTGTTGGGTTGTTAATAGAGGACGTGATAATGGTTACGTTATTATTACACGAAGATCAAAGAAAAAAGAAGGTCAGGTCGTAAAGGTATGGCTTATCTGTGATCGTGCGGGCGAACACAAAAGTAAAGCAACAGTTAGACGATCTGGTAGCAAAAAAATCGGATGTCCTTTTAAATTAGTAGAGATATACGACAACAAACGTCGTTCGTGGAAATTAGAGGTGCGAAGTGACGAACATAACCATGATCCTGCTCAACATATGGAGGGGCATCCTTTTGTAAGAAGGTTTTCTCAAAACGAATACAATTTGGTGGAGCAGCTTACTGATCAGAACATGGAGCCTCGTAGCATCTTATCAGCTATTAAAAAGCAAAATCCTAATAACGCATCAATAACCAGAGACGTATACAACGCTCAATATAAGATAAGAAGTGAAAGAAAAGTCGGTGAAACACCAATGCAAGTCTTAGAAAACCTTTTATCTATTAAAAGGTACGTTTATTACACCCGAGGTTTTTTTTTTCAATAGACTTAATTAAAATGAAGCCTAACTTGTATTTGTATCCTCACTTAACAACATCAATTTTCCTTCCTTTTTCTATTAAAAGGTATGTTTATTACACCCGAGAAGATCCCGATACTAATGTCGTAGAAGATATATTTTTTGTCATCCTAAATCATACGACACTTGGCGTGCATTTCCGCACGTGCTGATGATAGACGCTACATATAAAACAAACATGTACAAGCTTCCGTTTGTTCAGATTGTTGGTGTGACCTCCACACACAAGACATTTTGTGTTGCTCATGCGTTTATTAGCAAAGAACGGGAAGATAATTTTGAATGGGTGCTTAATAGATTGAAAGATACGTTAAGCAAGTGTATGGAGCCGCGCGTCATAATAACAGACAGAGATCTCGCTTTAATGAACGCATGTGTTAAAGTTTTTCTGAATGCTTCAAAGTGTTTATGCAGGTGGCATATTGATGAAAATATCGCGAAACACTGTAAAGCAAATTTTACAAAAGATGAATGGAGAAAGTTTAAATATGCATGGGCACGTTTATGTGAGTCTCCCACGGCGGAGATTTACGAGTATAACTATAACCTTCTTTACGAACGATTAGTTGAAGCGAATCGAGAAAGTAAGTTTTTATTATATTTTAATTATGTTTTATTATATTTTCAATATATAATTTAATTATGTTTTATTATATTTTCAGAGGTATTGTCATATATAAACAGAAACTGGTTAGAGAGTTACAAAGAAATGTTTGTATCAGCCTGGACTAACTTGAACCGCAATTTTGGCCGACGCACAACAAATAGGGTGGAGAGTCAACATGCAAATTTAAAAAGATATCTTAAATCAACAAATAGCTCACTGGATAGACTTGTGGAGTTTGTAGATCAATTGGTGAACGCACAAGAGGTAAATTTAAAAGAAAGCTTTGAGACAAGCAAAATTAAAACCATGAATCATCATAAACTTCCGCTATTTGATTACTTAAGAGGCAGGGTTTCACACATAGCTCTTGATTTATTAGTTGCCGAAAACACTAAATTGCATGTGATGCGCTCTGCAAATGCAACATGTGGTTGTCATCTTTTCACTAGTTGTGGCTTGCCTTGTGCTTGTCGGCTGGAAAAATATGAACATTCTGGTAATAGTCGCTCCATCATTATCATTTTTCTATTAAAGTGACAAATTATGTATTAATTTATACTTTATAATGCAGGCACTAAAATTCCATTAGATGCAATTGACGTATTTTGGACGAAACTTGATAACATTAAGCCATCATATACGGTGGATGAAAAAGTTGATGTTGAAGAAGAAATGGAACGGGTGAAACAACAAATAATGACACAACCCGCAGCTGTAAAATTTAGTTTGGTGGAAAAAATAAAAAAAATTGTGTATCCATGGAAAAATAACAAAAAGCGCCTGTTGTTCAAACAGATATTCGCGGTCGTCCAACGTTAAAGGTTCAACAACAAAAGTACGACACTCAACAAAGTACGTGCGACATGCCGAGACATAGCTCGTTTATTGCGTCTCACATTTCCGGAAGAACAAGTTCAACTATAAAGCCCCAGAAGCCTGCCATGCAACGTAGTCGTTCAACGTCATCTAAAGTATCACGGGGTACTAATGAGTTTTCTTCGATTGTCGGAGATCACCAATTAAACAATATAAACAGGTTAAAAAATTGGATTCCGTCAATCTTTCATCAGTATATTTCACGTATACGAGATGTCCGACCCGATGGGAATTGTGGTTTTCGATCAATAGCTTTAGGCTTAGGGTTTGACGAAAATAAGTGGATGTATGTGCGGACACAGCTTTTAGAAGAGTTGGACAGACATGAATTGGAGTACAGAGAAGTTTTCGATACTTTGTACCCCGGACAGTATAACGAATTACGTCACACCATCGATTGGCAAAGTGTGGAACCTGCACCAGAAGAACATTGGATGATAATGCCGTATACGGGATTAGTGGTTGCTCAAAAGTTTGGGGTTATTCTTCATTTACTAAGCAATAATGGCTGTCAAACATTTTTCCCATTATGGGCTGATCCGAAAACTGTCATGCCTCATCATGTCGTGTCGATTGTTCATGTCAACAACAATCATTTCGTCCACGTTAAGTTAGAAGGAGATTATCCGATGCCAACATTAAGTAATCTTTGGATTCTTAACCGAAGCGTACGTGCTGCAGAATGAGAGATTATGTATAGGATTCGTATCTCGGAATACAACGCAATAATAGAGAATAACCGAGAACCTCCGGCTTATATAAATTTATTTTAATTTATAATTTGTAATATGCGAATTATATATTTTAATTTTAATTTTATTATTGTATTCATATTGTATATATTAAATAAAAACTCAAAAAATTAAAAAAAAATAAATATATAAGCTATACGCCGCGTATGGTTCCATACGCGGCGTATAGATCTTCCACGTATGGGTCATAAGTCACGTATGGGTATAAAATGTCAAACCCTATACGCCGCGTATGGTCCCATACGCCGAGTATAGGGTATAAAACGTCAAATCAACAACATACCCTATACGCCGCGTATGGACCCATACGCGGCGTATAGAGTACAGGGGTGTTGATTTAAAATTAAAGGGTGTCTAAATAAAGCAACCCTAGACAAACATATTACTTTTAATTCTCTGCAGAGTAATGGCACAATACCAAACAAGTGTGTCCAATTGTACTTTTACAAACAAGGGCCTCAAGTGATTCTAATTTACACTAAGCTCCCTACAGAAATATTGAATGATAGTTGACTAATTAGGAACTACAAAGTGATGCAGATTCAACCTTTTTTATGTTTTGTGAAATTCATTTTGGGACTCTTAAGATATGTAAGTGGTTCTTTTTTAGTAGATTTTGTGTTAGTTTATGCAGATGGACATCTAATCATCAATGAAATGATAATAATTTGAATGGTGCGTTTGATAAGAGACATGTGAATAGTTATCGTGACTTATGAATGTGTACACAGTACTGAACTTATTAACATGGAGCTATGTTGTATGTTTGATTATGCAATTGATTTATCATAAACAAAGTTGTTCAGTGGGATGGAGTGCAACCCAGAAGGAGGCGGTGAGAACTCGGCTTGGGTGGAAACACCACCCCCTTATTCAATGACCAAAATTAACCCTCGACTCGATGAATATTCACCGGTACTCGCTGATTGAATTGGTGCTTATACAATTTGTATTGTACTATATACAATTTACGACGTGCATAGTGGGAATTTGAGAACAATGAGAAAAACAGGATGACACCTTTCAAACTAAGTAAGAATGAGTAAAATAGAAGAAAACTGAAGAAAATCAAAGAAAACTGATGTGGCGTTGATTAGTCACATAGTGAAAACCGAATGGCTCAAATCCCTCTCCCCTAATAACTTGAGCATCATCTTTATCTCATCACACGAAAAGTAATAACCTGCGTACCTCACTTAAGTATAAAAAGACAACAAACCGTCAATTTTATGTTAAAAAGAAGTGACAAATATGCAGCGTGCTACTATGCTACTAGGTATGGACATACTTTAATGAATACATGTTTTGCATAAACTCCGTTAATTAGATCTAGCACATGGCTACACTCATGTATATAATGGATTTTCAACGAATCAACATATAATATGCTATAGAATTTTAAGGAAAAATATTTCTTACTAATTTTTATATGTACTTTGTTTAGAATCTCATTTACATACTTTCGTTAAAAAAACTCATTAAAGGAGTGGTAATTATTTAAGAACATTCCAAGTAGAACATACACACATAACTATACATTAACACCTATCCTAGAAGCTATATTCAAAAAAGTAAAAAAAAAACAACATATTATCCTACATTGTCAGTCAAAGCCTGATATAAAAAAACATTTTCAAGAAGATAAAACTCATATAATACAATTTACCAAGTAATACGCATCAAACTCAAAATCAACATCATTATAATCTAAAACATGTCACACACAAGTCATTACCCTACGTCTTAATTACTCTATCGTTGACTATATGACATAAAAAACAAGTCAGAAGTAAACATTTCGAGCAAACCAGTTATATAAAACTTTTGAACACATCCAACTCTATGAGTTGTTTTGTTGAAAAATTTACATGACCATCATAACCGTAACTATAACCCTAATCTTTAAACCCGAATAGTTTGGCTTGTTTTTATAAGATAAAATCAATAAAAAAAGTAGTCGGGAGACTAATAATATTCTAAAGACATGAGGGGGGTAAAGCAAAAATTCAAAAAGGGAAAGTGATGGTTTTCCAACGGGGGGTCATTACAAAACCCTGATAATAATAAAGATTCTATGAAGATTGAGACAGTCTAAAAGAGAGAAAAATTAGGGTTTGAAACACAAAAGACGATCGATTACATTACAATACATTACATCGATACATTACATGAGATTACAAAAATCATGGGGATTCATTCAACTACATGTATGCGTGTGTATTCGCATATTTTAATGGTAGTTGAGTAGAGAAAATGAAAACATTGCCGCAAAATTCGGGAAAGCAAGAAGAAAAAGTGTTGAAACTACAACAAATCATTCAATTTCACATGGAGAATCGAGCTCTCAATTCATCATCATCATCATCTTCTTCTTCTTCGTCTTCCATTAGAAAGGGAACGAACTCCGTACTCTACCTCTTCCTGCTTTTCATCATCGTGCTCTGTGTGCTTTAAGCGCGTTAATCGTTTGATTTCATGCTTTAGTTTGGGTGAAATTGAGGTTTGGTTTATTGAGTTGATCGAGGGTTTTGAGCTTTTTGATTGCTGTTTGGGGATTGAGTTCTGGATCTCGTGTGTTTGATGTTCCAGTTGGTTTTGGGGACTTCTGATGTTGATGATTCTGGAATTGGTTAGTTAGGGTTGGTGTTTGTGGTGGTTTATATACAATCTTTTAAAAAGGAGTGAAGAAATATATACTGTAGTTACAGGATCTGTGTAAATACATTTCTAAGGTGAGATGTTATCTGATTTCAAGGAGACCTTTTAGTTCCTTTCTTGAAGATTTTCATTTACAAAATACAAAAAAAAAAAAAAACACATATAACTTCATAGGCTTGAGAATACCCAAGTTGTTTTTTTCAGTTTTTGGGTTCTATAGTTTTCGGTTTGTTAGTTTCTTGACATAGGATATAACTAGAATTGGGGATTTTGATATGAGTTTCAAGGAGGTGATTTGACATTTGATGGGAGTGCCTGCTAATTCACTACTAGATTTGATTGAGAAGGTTAGATCTTGGGTTTATTGGGGAAGAAGTGATATGAATTTGATGTCTGGTGAAGTCAAAATGGCTGATGGTGGACGAACCATGTGCTGCGAATGCGAAACGAGAATTTCGGAGTCTTGCCTTGGCTATCCCTGTCAGCGGTGCGGTCGTTTTTTTTGTGTGAGCTGTGTGCAAAGATATGTTTCTTTTGATGTCAGATCAAGAACACAAGCTGGGATTGATATCCGATCTTGCAAATTCTGTGCCAATTTTGAAATTAAACAAAAGTTTGGGGGAAAGTATAGTCATAAAATCCATCCTTGTGATTCACCCCGACAAAGCCCTGAACCAGCATCACCAAATTATTCTGGTGAGAGATTTGACGGGTCATCTCTTAAATCAGTATCCGTTTCGCTACCCGGAAGGTACAATTTTTGTATATTTGATTGAATTTGCTTTTTTCAAGAAAATCTTGTTGATTTTGATATGGTATCATCTGGGTAATTAGTTATAATTTGATCATAGTTTCTTTCTTTGGACAATATGGCAATATTATGGAAATTGAACAATATCAAAATAAGTCTTAATTCATCGCAAGTATTTCTTATCCTCGAACAATAGGTTATGGGGCTTGTGGGATGTGTTTTTAACTGAATATTGCAATTTGATGTCGCTATAATTAGTTTTCAGAGTTTTTATTTATTAGTAGTTTGATGGAATTATGTAACCTTTCGTTATGAATAATATGGAAACATGTTACAACTCGTTAAGTATTTTTTTTTCTTCTAAAATTTGTCATGATTTTTTTGTAATAAGCTGGTTTGAGTGTATCAGTAACTGATTATGATTATGATTTTTGATAATTTAGGATGTAGATAATCAGATTTGGATAACTATGTAAGAAGTTGCTGTAAGAAAATTGATTATCAAGATAAATGCAAAATCGCCTCATAAATTCTTTCTCTAAACAACTATCTGATTAACTTTAAACAAAAATAAGTATCTGATCATCTTATTCTGGTTGATGGCAGGAGTGACGAAGAAGGAGAATATTCTTCAAAGAACATCATCAGCCCGTATAGTCTTGACACCTCAGATGCAGATTCAAGTAGTGGCAACACCCGGCATGAATTTTATAATTTCATGTCTGTTGGTTCGAGTCCGTCAGACAGCCCCCACTTTACTTCCACTAAATTTAGCCATCTTGTACATCCCGACGACCAGGAAACACCTAGGTCTCTAATCGATGGTTCCTTTGACCATGAACCGTTGGTGGATGTTTTAAAAAACCATCAAAACGGGTCTGGAGAACCTGATAATTCTACCACTAATGATGATTTGTCTATATGTAGGGACCAATATGAGCCGTTAGATCTTGAAAACAACGGTCTTATTTGGTTTCCTCTTCCGTTACATGATGAAGACATCGGTTTCTTCTCGTATGCTGATGATGACGATGAAATGGGCCCACCGGGTGATGTGTTTTCGTCTAGTGATACACTTATGAGCTTTCTTTCTGAAAATGGCAAAAATATCGAGCACAAGAAACCGTTGGAAAATGTTGTTCAGGGTCATTTTAGGGCTCTTGTATCACAACTATTGCAATCTGCGTATGTGGCAGCCGATGATTGGCTTGATATTATAACATCTTTAGCATGGCAAGCTGCTAATTTTGTGAAACCAGATACTAGCAGAGGTGGCAGTATGGATCCTGGGGATTATGTAAAGATTAAATGTATAGCTTCTGGATGTCCTTATGAAAGGTAACTAAAAAGATTCTTGAAATCTGGATTTTTTTCCTTAAATAGAACATTACGTGGTGTTTAAACTTTTTTCCCTATGCAGCATGTTCGTTAAAGGAGTAGTTTGTACAAAAAATATAAAGCACAAACGTATGACTTCACAGTACAAGAACCCCAGGCTGCTTATTTTAGGTGGGGCTCTCGAGTACCAACGTGCTCACAATCAGCTATCTTCGATTGAGACGCTCCTGCAGCAGGTTTGTTAATATTGTAGGTGACAAAATAGGCGGGTCGAGGTGAGCTGGGTAAATGATCAAAACAGGTTTGGGCTTAAAGGGTAACTTTTGCATGGGTCAAAATGGCGGGGTGGGTTTTGATCAAGATTTTTGTCTTATAAACAATTAGTGTGCCAAACATGAATACAAGTTACATTATTTCCATAATAATTTTAATTTTTGAATAAAATGATTTAAAAGGTTTTATGCTTAACTGATACACTGGTGTATTCCAACCCTTTCAATCTGTTTCATTTTTAGCTATTTATAATTTTGACCCATTGGCCTATTAGAAATAAAAAACAATACAGTCAACCGTTTCAATTAAATCTTTTGGGGGTTATTACTTTATATCCTCATGGCTATTAAAAATCTTTTGAGAGACCAAAGAAACTAACATTAGTTATGGAACTTTGACATAAAAACAGGAAATTGATCATTTGAAGATGATTGTTTCAAGAATAGAGGCTCGTCGTCCAAACGTGCTGCTAGTAGAGAAGAGTGTATCATCATATGCACAAGAATATCTTTTAGCCAATGAAATCTCATTGGTTTCAAATATCAAACGGCCTTTACTAGAACGTATAGCCAAGTGTACTGGTGCTTCTATAACTCCGTCTGTAGATAAGATCACCACCACACGATTGGGCCAATGTGAGCTTTTCCGATTAGAAAAATTCATCGAACACCACGAAGCTGCCGGTCAGTTTACCAAGAAACCATCCAAGACTTTCATGTTTTTTGATGGTTGCCCTAGGCGGTTGGGTTGCACGGTAACAATTCCAACTCTCATTTTGGTATATGCCAATTGGGCCGGGCTGGGTTGACATAAAACATGTTTTGCCTTGTTTTTTATATATAATTAGTGTGACAAGTATGATTTAAACAATCTGCATTTTTTGAATAAAGTAAATTAGGAAATTTTATGCGTCACACTTTAGGCTGCTTTGACACGTTTGACCTGTTCAATTCATTTTATCAATTAGATATTAAAGTTAGCCCGAAATCACCCGATGCAAAAGTAATGGGTCGGAAGTTGGAACATTTTTTGCCTGATTTCTTAAAATTTTTAGTTAGTTTGTTAATTTGATTACAATAGTTATATGTTACAAGAAAAATCTAAGTTTCTATTAAAGTACTTTAGGAAATCGTATGCATTACACTTGGCTGTGTTTGACCACGTTTAACATGTTCGACTTGTTAGATATTGAAGTTAACCCAAAGTGACTTATTAAACATTAAATGTTTTAGAAAATGCCACATCCACTTGGTATTGTTGAATTTGGTTGATTTTTTATATATATTCTTAATGTTTTTTCTAGGTCTTGCTAAAAGGCGCTAGTCGGGAAGAACTAAAGAAAGTCAAACATGTTGTTCAGTATGCTGTCTTTGCTGCTTATCATCTATCACTAGAAACTTCTTTCCTGGCTGACGAGGGTGCTACTCTACCTAAAATGGCTATCAAGCTCGCAGATGTTGCCAACTCCCCCAAATCTGATGAACAAGATGTAGCTATTGACAATCATATCATGATGAGTAGCGATGTCGTATCCAGCCCCCCTGCTGTGGAAGAAATAATATCATGTGAATCAACTGAAAGAATTGAAGTAACTGATGACCCAAATGAATATTATTCAGCAACAGACAATAATCAGAGCATATTAGTATCGTTTTCTAGCCGATGTGTGTTAAATGGTAATGTATGTGAACGATCAAGACTCTTGCGTATAAAATTCTATGGCTGCTTTGATAAACCACTCGGGAGGTACCTCCAAGATGATCTTTTTGATCAGGTAAAACTTCAAGATACGTTCATTATTTATACTGCATTTGTTAATGAAAAATCATCAGACATTTACCCTTTAATTGATCTTTTTATAAGGTAAAGTTGTTTAAATTTAATGTCTTGATGTTGGTGCATGTGTGAATAAAAAATGATCTTTTTGATCAGGTAAAAGTAGAAAATTTTAATTTCTTAAGTTAAATTCGGTGTATACTCTTACAGATGGTCTTTTTAATCAGCTAAACTTAACCAAAAGAATTATTTTTTTAGTGCATGTGTTAACAAAAAAGATTAGCTATTATAGTATTATCCTTTAAAGATGCAACATAAAATAATTCTTTATCTTCCATGCATTTGATAATAAAAAAGGTATATAATTTAATGGTTGGTTATAATTCTGGATTTTTCATTCAGACATCATCGTGTCGATCTTGCAACAAACCAGCTGAGGCCCATGTGATATGCTACACTCACCCACAGGGGAATTTAACAATTAATGTTAAACGACTTCCATCTTTGAACCTTCCTGGGGAGAAAGATGGAAAAATATGGATGTGGCACAGGTGTCTCAGGTGTTCCCCTGTCAACGGGGTCCCACCCGCAACTCGTAGGGTGGTTATGTCTGATGCCGCGTGGGGTCTCTCCTTTGGGAAATTCTTGGAACTTAGTTTCTCAAATCACTCAACTGCTAATCGTATTGCAGAATGTGGTCATTCTTTGCAAAGAGACTGCCTTCGTTTCTATGGGTAAATTTTTTTTTCTAACATTATATATGTATATACATGTTTGTATGTAGACGTGATTAATAATTTAGCTTGTATTTTGTCTACAGCTTGGGGAGTATGGTGGTGTTTTTCCGCTACTCTCCAATCGATATTCTTTCTGTTCGTTTGCCGCCATCTGTACTACAGTTTAGTGGCCATGTTCAGCAGGGTTGGTTAAAGAAAGAAGTAGCTGAGGTCAGCAGATGTAAATCTGAATTTGCCATTTACTATATTTATATAAGTGCCATTAGCCAGGTCAAGTAACAGGTCAAAATGTGTAGTTTGGGTGCGGGGTGAGGTCGCGTTGACCTGAAACACTTTCTAGTAACTTCAAAATTTTTATAACTTATTAGTGTGTTAAAGATGATTACAACATTTCTATTGTTTCAGCATTATATTATATATATATTAAATAATTTAGAACGTTGCAAAAGTACACATTGGAACATTTGGCTCCGATGAGCTGGTTTCTTTTAAGTATTTTTTTAAATCTACCTGCCTGACCATGATAAAACATAATCAATTCGACAACATTTACATGTAAATGTGACAAAATTGGCACCACTGATTAATCAGGACGTTTGACCCATTTTTTTTGTTTTGTGGAGATCAGCTTTTGAACAAGACAAAAGCATTGTATGCTGAGATATCTGATGTATTACATGAGACCGAACAGAAGAGTATTTCCAGTGGTGGTGGACAACGGGTTTCTGATACAAATGAGTTAAGTAAACACATTGAGGAATTGAATAAAGATTTGATCAAAGAGAGAGATGTATACATAGTAAGTAAGCTTTCTTGAATAATTCTAGATTGGAGTTTTGTCCTATGGTTATTTATTGTATATTGTTTCATGAAATAGGGTTTGCTTCAACCAGCTGGTGAAAGTCTGGCTGAAATCGATGTTCTTGAACTTAACCGTTTGAGACATTCCCTCATGGTTGATTTACATGTCTGGGATCAAAGGCTTGAGTCCTTGAATTCCATCTTTAAAAGGAATTCTAATGTGGAAGTCAAACACCGAAGATGTTATTCAACACTTGAAGATGTTGACCATAGTCATGCATCCCTCGACCCTGAATCCAATCAAATTGACCCGAAGGAAGAGACTGATGAATCCAATCAAATCGACATGAAATCGATCTCTTCTGATCAGTTCAGTGAAGGTAATGCATCGTTTCTATCTGACAAGATCGACTCTGCATGGACTGGCCCTTTGACCCGATCAGAGAACCCGCATATTAGAAGGTTGATTTCCACGCCTGCTCGGGTTTATTCATTTGATTCTGCCATCACCCTACAAGAAAGAATGAAGTATCAAGACTCAAGGAATTATACGAACATGGTCAAAGTCAAAGATAACTTACAAAGGAGTTACTCACAAGTCTTTCCTAGTGAAGAGCAGAAGTTGGAAATCTTGTGGGGTAGAAAACCATTATTCATTTCCCGAACGTCTTTTCTCCCTGATGGGGCCCGTTTGATTCGTGGTCAACACGTGGTGATTGCTGTCTATGAAAATGAGCCAACAAGTATAATATCATACGCCCTTGCTTCTAAAGAATATGGAGATTGGTTTGCTGATAGACCATATTTAAATAAACATCATTCTGTGACTTCAAAGCTTTCACCTTGGCAGTCTTTTGGCTCTAATAATGATTTAGACTACATGCAGTACAGCAATTATGGGTCAGAAGAAACATCAACAACAATTGGGTCGTTATTTTCTGAGCCCAAAAGCTCTCATCACTTGACAGTTCAGTTTGAGGATGAATCAGGACCTGGTGGAAAAGTCAAGTTCTCAGTGACCTGTTATTTTGCTAAGCAATTTGATTCCCTTAGAAAGAAATGTTGCCCTAGTGAAACCGATTACATGCGTTCTTTGAGCCGATGCAAGAAGTGGATTGCACAAGGAGGCAAAAGTGGTGCTGATTTTGCAAAATCATTAGATGAGAGGTTTTTAATAAAGGGTGTCACTAAAACTGAGCTAGATTCATTTGAGGAGTTCGCCCCACAATATTTTAAGTACCTGACCGATTCACTAAACTCCGGGAGTCCAACTTGTCTTGCTAAAATCGTTGGCATATATCAGGTTAACTTATGCCTTTGCCTTTTCTTTTCAAGTCAAATTTGATAATAACTTTTTTGTTTGTTTGTTTGCAAGTAATCTTGATGATGTTATTGAAATAATGATAGGTTAATGTGAAACATATGAGAGGTGGGAAAGAATCAAAAGCAATAGTGATGGTGATGGAGAATTTGTTTTTCAAGAAAAATATTTCTAGGGTTTATGATTTGAAGGGGTCTGCAAGATCCCGTTATAACCCTGATACCACAGGAACAATGCTAGACATGAACTTATTGGAAGCCTTGCGTACGAATCCACTCTTTCTTGGAAGCAAAGCTAAGAGAAATCTTGAAAGGGCTGTTTGGAACGATACATCCTTCTTAGCGGTATCTTTTTGCCCTAATAAATCTAAAAAACAATGTGTAAATAAGTAAATTTTAGTTTTCACATCAAATCTATCAGTATTCTTGAAGTGGATATGAAACTGATCTTTTGACCCTGTATAGAATAGATCATCTTTAGTTTTGTACAAATAGAATTATAGTCTAGTTTTTGGTCCTGAACCCCTTGGAGGCTAACTGCCCAGCATATGCAGCATTTTATCTAGTCCTATTGGTTGGCAGGGTATTGGTGGGACCCGTAAAATTTTCAGTTAACGGATCTCACGGTTTTATAAAAGAAATATTGTAATTCTAGTCTTTTCACAAGATTATATTAATCGCTTCAAGAAACACTGTAAATTGGAAAATTTCTGGTCTTTTTGGCGGCCAATATGTAAAAAGGTCCATGCTTTATAGTTGTATTATGTTAATTAAAAATTGTACATTTTATGCAGTCGATCGACGTCATGGATTACTCTCTGTTGGTTGGAGTGGATGAAGGGAGTAAAGAACTGGTTCTCGGGATCATCGATTTCATGAGACAGTATACATGGGACAAACAGCTCGAAACATGGGTAAAAGCATCCGGAATCCTAGGTGGACCCAAGAATGCGTCACCAACTATAATTTCTCCGAAACAGTACAAAAGAAGGTTCCGTAAGGCCATGACGAGTTACTTTCTTACAGTACCGGATCAATGGTCGTTATGAAATTGAATGCAGGTGTTCTTTGTTTAGTTTGGGAAGCATATTTTTATGAATAAAGGACATTAGGTTTCAAGATTAGAATTGATTTGGTCAAACTGGGGTAGAATTTACCCTTTGATATGTTATATGGCACAACATCTAGCAGATCTTGATTATTTTTTATTGGGAAAAAGCTTGTACATGTGAGGCTTCTGCATGGAAATTTCCTTGCACATGTATTATTCCTGTAGACCTCTCTGAATTAGATGAAAAATTGCTAGTCAAGAATTTATGCTTGTGAGCTTCCTTTTGAATTACGCGAGCCTATCACGAAATTTGCCAGTTTGAGTTTAGTATAAATGAATTTGGGTCGTCTTTTGGTTGAACACGTTAACATGGTTAGCTAAACGAGTCAACTTAACAAGTTCATGGTTTGATCCTTTTAACTTCTTTATTTTTAATTAAAATGTATTTTATGTTAAAAATCATATTGTAGGGTGGCTGGGTTTTCGAAGTACATGTAAATTGGATTGTTAAACTTTAAGATCTAACTTGTTATAGTCCTACTTAACTATAATACTAATTATTAAATAATAGAAATTTAATCTAACTTGACCGACTTGTCAACTAAGATTTTTGAATTTCATCGGCTTGTGAATTAGGTTAGAAATTATTGCCAACAGGTTTTATGTCGATTTAAATGTTAAAAAGAGAGATTGGTGCAAAGATTCTAAAATTTTAATGTAATTTTATGTGTGTATATATTTGTATCGTAAGTAGAAGTTTAAAGTACTTATATGTAAAAAGCCGTTTAAGAAAGTCATGCTTGTGTTAAGGGTTCGGGTTATAAGAGACTTGATTTTTGGTTCGTTTCATGTTAAGATATGAGTTAATTTAGAGTTTGTGTAAAGTTAAACGTGTCAACTTTAAACATGACCTGTCTAGCATCTTGAGCAAGACTCAGGTACACTATATAGCTTGTGGTTGTCATTACAAAAACAATAGCTTGTGGTTCACATAAACTCAAAATCATTTTCCAGATTTCTTTTCAATGTGCAAAATTAATGCACAAGATATGCGTCTATTGGACAGCTATAAACTAGATAAATGAGTGTTGTACAAATGTTTAAGTACAGTCTGTACGAGTAGTTAATAACCCTCACGTGAAAGACTTATTATTGTGTAATTTACAAGTTATTATTGCACGAGAACGTCGAATGAGTTGTACACTACTTGTACTTGTTTGCTTAATGTACAAGTCAACGTGAAAGTCTTATTTTTGTTTAACTTACAAGTTATTATTGCACGAGAACGTTGAAGCAGTTACTAGTTTGCTTAATGTATAGATCAAGTTATGAAAGGCTTTTATTTTTGAAATTTCCTTGCATGTGGTCAAATTTCGAAGGCTCCTCATTAAACGGAAATGAAAATTACGGGTTCAGTAATAATATAATTCGATGATTATTAAGTGTTACATTCTGAGCAGTGGGCCAATGCGTATAAGCATAGGCGACACTGATATGGCTCGTTTGACGACTCAATACATGGATGTCACATCACAAGTCTGTTGGTATAAACTATAAAATCTTTTCCACATAAGTTAGTACTTAGTTGTACAAAGTTCGTTTATTCGTACATAAGCTTAGGTGACTCTTTTTTTAAGTCTCTATGACTTTATTATGAAAGCTTCAAATAACAAGTTAATAACTATATCAAATTATACAACTCTTTAATAATAAGGTATTAAACTCCCAATATACAAGAAGTATAGATAATTTGTACAAGCAAATGAACACGAGCCACAATCAACTTGAGTTTTTAAGGAGTTGAATTATACGATCCAACAAGTATATCACAACTCATTCGAGGATCAACATCAAACCATATTCTATAGGGTGGTAGGGTCGAATCTTAAATTTGCAAGAGATTAAACAAACATGAATTTAAACATCTAACTAAACGCTAGAAAGTTAAGTGGATATCTTCATAGTCAAAATTTAGGCTCATCTGCCAAGAAAACTAAATTCAAGATTTGTCAAAGCATCCAACCCATTAAGACATTCATCCATATCGTTTGACCCCGTAACTCCAAACAGATCAAACGTTGAGCGCGATTTAAGTTGGATCTCTTTCTAGCCCTTTTACCTTCTTTTAATTGGTCTGTATACGAATCTGCTAGTTCTTGGATCAGCTACTTACATTAAACCATTTGTGTAAAGCAGGTATATATCATATATGCTATTTCTATGTTTACCAGAGTTGATCAAGATGTTCTAGAAGCTGAAGATACAAAACCATTAGCAGAAGTTAAGGAATTGGTACTAATGTTCTTGATTTTGTCCCTTCTGAGTGAATTAGGGTCTACCCCAGCCTTATGTGCAGCAACTACTCCTATAGCCTCCCAATAGTTTGAAACCTTTATCTGCAAAAATATATAAAAATTTATTTGATGCATAATACACTTGAAATCTGCTTGTGAAATCATTATGTTTCGACATACCGCATCAATCCCAAGTTTATCAGGTGTATCGTTCAGGACCGTTTCATTCTCTTGCACACAAATGATAACCGGCTGCAACATAATCAAGTCATATTACATGACATTGAATCATCTTATTTTCTTTGGAGGTTATTTGATTAGAACAAGTTACGGGTTGATTATATTTTATTGGCGAGAAAATGAAAGCACAACGGAAGTTTTTACATGAGAAAATCACAAAGGTGGCTCATTTTTCCGAGGGTGGTAATGTGTTGTACTTATTTAGCCATGTCGGAAACATATCACTCATTTAGCCTCAGTCACGTGTCTACATTCACTTGCATACCAGACTTTTTCCCATTAAACTAATGTGATACTGATATGAACCCACTGATGGGTCAAACCGGGTTGGGTCAGCTGTTAATTGGAGGGAACCCGGGTGGAGGGAAAGTGAATGGTGGGAAAACATTAGGAAATTTGGGAGGTGGGGGGTGACCCACGAATTTAGGGAGTGGGGCTGCAGATTTGTAACTGTTCCCACTGCTTTTAGTTTAAGTATTGTGTTCCTGCATTTTCTTTACTCCTTGTAATCGGAGACTAGAACTCTCGAATCATGTCGACTATCTTGTAATTCCGTGTCTTAGTTAATCGAAATTTCAGTTCCTATCAGATACACGACACCATATCGCGTATAGATTCGCGTATTAATTGTTATTCGCATATAGAACGAAAACTTTTAGGGATTAGGCAAGTAAAAGTAGATACACGACCAAAGATGTGGATATCACATGTGGAATTGTTCTGACATGACCATAAAGGTATAAGTGTAGAACACACTTAAAATAATGGCTACTTTTGCAGTTTTCTCTATTAATATTGATAATTTTCATCATACGGTACTAAAATTAAACAAATCAGATAAAACCTCTTGTTATTTTGAGCAATCAATCCTTTCTTTCAAGCCAAATGCAAAATATGATGTTTGCAAAAAAACGAAAGAAAATTACCTTGGTTTTTTTATTTGCAAATGCAAGAACAGCATCTCCTCTACAGGCATCTGCTGGGAGAATGATACTATCAACATCCCTAGCTGTTATGCAACCATTTTCTTGAAAATAGGACTTGTTAGTCAAGTATTGTGGTGCATTAGCCAACCCCGCAAGCACACATGGCAAGAATGTATATCCCAACTGTTCATAAGAATTTTTTTTTAAAAAGACACCTTTTAGATATATGTATGCATAAACTTATACGTATAAAAGTAGAGCAAGGACATAAAAGCAATTCACCTCTTCGGCAGCAGATTTTGGACATAAAGATTGGGTGAGTGGAGGAGGTAATAGAGCAGGAGCGTGTGCACACGGTATTCTAAAATTCTTCACCACTAAATGGCTTATAATGGCTTCTACTCCTGCAAGTAAATCAATTCCCTGTAGACCAATCAGTTATATACACATTAGATGTTATATAGATGCAGATTATAACTCATCCTGATGGTTATGTAACCCTAGCTCGTACAAATTGAGGATATGTTAAAGCAAAAGTATGTTGTATACTGGTACAGCGGCACCTAATATGTTAAGGAGGTGATTGGATTCTCATTTGGAACTGATTATCAGTTATTATGATCAAATTCTGCTTCTAATTATTTGCTAATATAAGCGTCAAATAATCAGTTATCGATAATCGGTTTCATACTAAAAGCAACAAAACTGACTGTTAAAGGGACAAATAATCAGATTTGGATAACTGGTTTCATATCAATACATTGTATTATTACAGTCTGTTGATTATTTGATTCTGATTATCACAATCAAATAACCCCTAATATTACCTTTCCTTGTCTATACTCATCCACATCTTCAATATCATCATCTGGAAAACGGGCCACAACAGCAACTGCATTTACCATAGACCGAGCACACAATGACTGTACTGCCCTTAGTAGGGAATCAGGATGTTTTATCCTCCCTGTTGCCTGCCCGTTCTTTGGGTCGACCCATTTTTCCACCTGCAAGTTTTTAAACATTAGATATGTTTCGATATTTAATTCCTGTTTTATTTTAAAAATTTGTGCTTAAAGCATGATAACCTCTAAAGGTGTGTCAGTGACAATATATTCAAGAATTGGCAAACCAAGAGAAGCCCTTGTTGCATCAACTACTTGTAAATGGCAGAGTCTTAGCTCTTCTTCAATTCCTGCATCAAGAACCAATCCCACCTGTTTTACATGACATAATACTAATGAACACAGAACATGCTCAAAATCAAAAAAAAAAAAAAAAAAAAAAAAAAAAAAAAAAAACGAAAATGTAACAATAAATTGTGCTATACTAACTTACTAAGTAGGGGTGGCAATTGTGACAGGTTGAATCAATAAACCCAAACACGACCAGTATGTCTATTAATATCTAGTAACGCGAACACGATATATTTATTCATGTCAAATACATCAACGCTAACCCACACACACTTTAAAATCATGTACCCCGAACACGATCCATGTAACACATTTATCTAGACGAGTCAAACAAGTTGTTGGGGGGGGGGGGTAAGTGGATTGTGATCAATTAGTAAACACGTCATAAACAAGTTGCAATAAATGGATTAAACGGGCCGGTGGAAGAAATTATACTTGTTATTTTCTTCATTCTTGCTTAAACAGACTCATTGGATGACTGATGACATGTTCAATTAAACAGGCTAAGCTTGTTAACCCAAACACGACCCTTTTAAATATACAAGTTACACATTTAAATAACAGGCTTCAAATGACAATCGTTATCGTGTTCGTGTGATATCAAACATTACCAGCCCTAAACTGTTAAGAAATAAATCAATAGTTGCATAGGAAAACAAAACCTTGTTCTGGTGAACTGGTTGCAGTGCCCAAAGGTTTTCAGCAAATCTATCAAGAGCATATCCTTCCACATACAAAACATTTGGCATTGGCCAGTAAAGCATTGCTGCATTAAGAACCTGTAATATTTCTTTCAACTGTTACTACAATTCTTCTAAAATTCACAAAAAAATGTTAAAAAAAAAGTATCATAATTCATAAATTCTACACGAAGCATTCAAGTTCTATGGTTGACGCAATCGGCGACGGAAGCTAGGGTTCGAGCAACAGGCAAAGCGTCACCGGCGTAACCTCCGATAGAAGCACCGACTCCCGTCGGCACAATCAAAACGCTAGTGTACGGTCTCTTCCACTGCACCAAAATCAACTCTTCATCAATCACACAACATAATCTATATATGAATATATAATATTGAGTGTGTATCTATGGAAGATTAAACTGACCTTATTCGATAAATGAGAATGAAATTTGAGCATGAGACTCGAAATTGTGTGTGTTTTGCACCGTTGACTGCGTGGAATCGGAAGGGAATATTCCGTCCGGCGGCGGTGGAGATTGTGGTGGTGGTTAGAAGTGACATTGTCGCCGGCGACCGCCGTGAGAAGATTCCGACGACGGAGAGGATAACAGGGGACGAAGGTATGTCTAAGGTTTTAGAAGGTTTAGGATTAGGGCAAGTTACAGTTTGAGCCCTTGTACTTTGAATTGAGAACATTTCAACCCCTCCTAACTTTTTTTCATTAATCATTATTTATAATTGACATTTCCTATAGCGAGTTCTTAAGTATTGAAAAACACACATTATTTATTTTTTAAGATCAAGAATCATTGTGTGGCTTTTTACAACCATGTTCATACGTATGAACGTAAAAAAACGATAAGTTTTGAGCTGATTAGGACCTGCCAAGTAGGGTGAGGTTGTAATTGAAAATAAATACCAAATTCGATGATGTGATAATATTTTTCATGTTTTTGTTACTCTTTATAGGGAGGTTTTGAGGGATTTTGAACAATGATTGTTTTTATTATGTCACTAACTAAGAATGTTTAATGTGTTTAGAGTTTCTTATGTTTATGCTCTAAGTGATTATATCTCCTAAAAAGTAAAAACCATGAGCATCTTTTGAATAATTGGTTGGATAAAATAAAAGAATCAGAATTAATAAAAGATTTTGATAACTAGTTTTTTTAAGATAAAAGAGTATTTTAACGTGTACAACACGTTTATGCTTAAATAAAAAACATCGTATATAGAAAGGATAATAACGTTAAAGCCCTCAAAAAAGGCTACAGGCGAAGGGAACATACCTAATCCCTATCAATCACGCAGAGCCTAATGCGTAAGTGTGACCAAAACTTAAAAGAGCATATCTATTGATCAAAGAGCACATTTAAATAAAATAACTTGGAGATATTATTTTTATACGAGCCTAACATATGTTCAATGATAGGAGATTCTCTTAATGAGTAGACAGCGTATAGAAACTAGACATCCTTGTTAGTCGCTATAGGGTATATCATAAACGTGACATGGTATCTAACAATATCTTAACCTGACTTATAGATCAAGAATCACGGTCCAAATGATTTTTATATAGGATACTCTAAACAACCTTTGTTCTTTGATTATAATTATTTCTCTTTAATACAGTTTTATAATAAACAAAAAATTTACCATAAATTTCAACTATCTATTCTAAGACCATTTCCCTCTCCTTACTATATGACTTCTTTAAATCATATTCTAAATAAACCCGTATGTTATGTGTTATGTGATTGTAATTTTATGACCAAACAAAAACAAGTTAAACTTTACATTCACATTTTGATTGGTCAATATCACAACTAACATCACTTAATATTCATTACATATGACTCTCAAATTAACTAATGCATTGTAGATAAAAATCTAACTTTTCTTGTCATTAGAAAAAACTAAGGATCAACCAATATTAACCTAGTCATTTCAACATGGTTAACAAAAGATCCATCAAGAACATTCAACATCCTCAACTACATCAAAACAAAACTTCTTTTACAACACAAAAGATCTAAACTTTTTCCACCCTTTCCCTTACATGATTGAACAACTGCTTGCGTCTTCATCACTCATCATGTAGTCACCTCCACCACATTGCTACCGGTGTAGTGGTAGCCATGAGGGGCTCATTGTACGGATATGGGTAAGGGGCAGGATTGTAATTGTAGTAGTAGCCAGTGGTTGGTGGCATCATAGGAGGCCTCTGATACATTGCTTGCCTGTTCTGCAGGTTCATCATCAATGATGCAGCAGCTGCAGCTGACTGGTGGTTGTACCCTTGCAGCTGTTGGTGGTTGTACCCTTGATGCTGTTGGTGGTTGTACCCTTGCTGCTGCAGCTGCTGCTGGTTGTACCCTTGCTGCTGCTGCTGCTGATGGTTGTACCCTTGCTGCTGCTGATGGTTGTACCCTTGCTGCTGCTGATGGTTGTACCTTAACTCATTCATGTTCATCATCATCTGTTGACCACCAGTAGTCATGTCAAACCCTCCAAGATTACCACCACCACCAAGGTTATGCATTTTGGAGGTTAAGTCAGTTACACTTTTGCCCTCATTCAAATCCCCAAAATTACCCTTTTGCCCTCCCACATTCTGACCTTTCTTCCCATTTCCATTGTTGGGTTGACTTTTATTTTTTGAATTTGTTGGATTTGATTTCCCTCTGAGAAACCTCAAATCCTCATCATCTTCAAAGAACCATCATTTCCACCAGAAGGCAAAGTTTGAATCTTTTGCTGGTTTTTCAAAGATTCAAGGCCTTTGTTTTTCTTGTCATCTTTCATACAAAAACCCTTCTGATTTTGACTTTGCGTTTGGTTGTTGTTTGACTTGTTTGACCAAGTTTCAGCATGTTTACCAGCTTTCACTAGTTTCTTTATCAAAATTGCAGAGTCTACACTTCCTGAAACAATCACCTTCTGTTGCTCTGCATCTATGCTCACTTGATATACACCTATATAATTTATAATGTCCTATAGTAGCTTGTACTCTTTGCATCAAAACTAGTACATCACCAAAGCTATGAAAATTTACATCTGATTTGTTGCACATCAAAAGTTCATTTCCTTCAAGTCAGTTCCACAAATGTCACTTGTACATCATGCATCGAGATATGTGCATTTCAAAGCTTGACCAAGCATCACATCACAACTCACAAGAACACCACATTTTTGCATAGATTTTTTTTTTGTTTTTAAACTGCCAAAACTCATTAAAATGTAATTTTCCCACATTTTTTGCATAGATATTCAAATTTTATTATAATCCCGTTTCACTTTCTACATGAAATTATTAGCAAAAAGTAATTTTCCCAGAAGTGAAGTTCTCAAATACAAAGCAAATATGTTACCATGATTTGTACATAATGCACAGAAAATTGTACAATTCTTGATTTGCAAATTGAGCTCTGAAAAAGGGTTTAACTATGCATCATTTCACAAGAAAGACAACATTTTGCATAAATTTATAAGCTTTACATATCCCATATCAAAAATTTGCTAAATGATCACTTCAAAACACAAATTTAAGAAAAAGATAAGTAGAAAATCACCTTCAATTCTTTGAAGGGTCTTCTTGACTTTGTGCTTGCAACCATCACAGTGCAGATTCACCCTCAGAGTACATGTCTATGTATAACAAGATAAAAGGAAATAATATAATATTATAAAGAAATAAAATTGTGTGTGTTGGTGGTGGGGGTGTTGAGCACTTGAACCTGGATCTTGAGAAGCTTAAAGTCTTCATCTTTAGCCATTTTTTGAGCCTTGTTTGGACTTCCAGAATGGCAAAAGAAGATACAAGAAAGCTAAATGCACTGCAGGTCTGTAACACTGAGTTTCTGACTACAGAGGGGTAAAAGCGGTAGTTCACAAAAATGTTTTTCTATTTATTTATTTTGACTAGTTTCAACTTTCAACTTTCAAGAGTGATGGAAAAGCATATTTAAAGTTTGGTTCTTGAAAGTGGAAAAAGAAAAGAAGTTATTAGATTATTTTATCTATACTATATTAATAAGCGTTTAGGGAGATAAAAAAATAATTTCATCAAAACTCTTAAGAGATGTACAACATACTTTGTATATGGTACAACATACTTTGCATATGGTACAACATACTTTGCATATGTACAACTCTTAAAGGAAATACTATTCCTTTTGTAAAATGTCCTTGTTGAGAACCCGATGCAAAGCATGTTTTGAAAGTAGAAGTCTGAAATACCATTCCTAAAGAAGAAGTCTTCTCAAGATAAGAAGTAAAACATGTTTTGAAAGTGGAAAAAGAAAATAAGTTGATAGATTATTTTTAGGGTTCTAATAAATAGACACCCAGTTTTATAAATCGACACCCCCCTATACGTCGCGTATGGGTTCATACGCGGCCCATGTCCGGCGTATAGGTATCGACCATTAATGCGACATTAATGACTGACACTCGACGTCACATCAGTTTACCTATACGAGGCGTATAGGTCCATACGTCACGTATAGGTCGGTGTCGATTTAAAAAAGAATATAATGTATACGCTGCGTATGGGCCCATACGCGGTGTATAGATCCTCGAACCGCTATATCTTTCAAACTTTCTCATTTTTACACACACTTTGAAAAAAAAACTCTCTCGTATAGCCCTATACTACACGTATTGATCTTCGATTTTTATACATCCAGGTACGTATTATTGTTCCTACATCATTATTATGTTAATCGTTCATTGATTTGAACATTAAAGTAGTGTTTTACGCCTTATAATGGGTGATTTAAAAACTGGTAGATAGAACTATACGCTAGTACAGCCCCGCGTATAGGGCTATACGCAGCGTATAGTTCTATGGTTGGGGACGAAGACACATAGGTGGGTACCCTATACGCGGCGTATAGATCTATACGCGGCGTATAGGGGGGGTGACCATACGTGACTTGTGGCCCATACGTGGGTACCCTATACGCCGCGTATAGGCCTATACGCGACGTATAGGGGCGGGGTTGACCTATACGTGGCCCTGTGACCCATACGCCGCTACCCTATACGCGGCGTATAGCCCTATACGCGGCATATAGGGTAATACATATATACAAATACATATATATATATACACATATACATATGCATATACATATACATATACATATGCATATACATATACATATACATATGCATACGCATATACATACGCATATGCATACGCATATACATACACATATGCATACGCATATCCATACACATATGCATACACATATGCATACACATATGCATACACATATGCATACACATATGCATACACATATGCATACACATATGCATACACATATGCATACACATATGCATACACATATGCATACACATATGCATACACATATACATACACATATACATACACATATACATACACATATACATACACATATACATACACATATACATACACATATACATACACATATACATACACATATACATACACATATACATACACATATACATACACATATACATACACATATACATACACATATACATACACATATACATACACATATACATACACATATACATACACATATACATACACATATACATACACATATACATACACATATACATACACATATACATACACATATACATACACATATACATACACATATACATACACATATACATACACATATACATACACATATACATACACATATACATACACATATACATACACATATACATACACATATACATACACATATACATACACATATACATACACATATACATACACATATACATACACATATACATACACATATACATACACATATACATACACATATACATACACATATACATACACATATACATACACATATACATACACATATACATACACATATACATACACATATACATACACATATACATACACATATACATACACATATACATACACATATACATACACATATACATACACATATACATACACATATACATACACATATACATACACATATACATACACATATACATACACATATACATACACATATACATACACATATACATACACATATACATACACATACACATATACATACACATATACATACACATATAAATACACATATAAATACACATATACATAGACACATATACATAGACACATATACATACACATATACATACACATGTATATGTACATACACATATACATATACATATACATATACATATACATATGTATATGTATATGTATATATATATACGTATACGTTGTTTTTGACCTATTTGTTTTCTTATGCAGATATGTCTTCCGATTCTGATATTGAGGCTGACGTTGTTGACCATATTGCTGAGCATCCTTGGCTGCAGTTTGAGGCCGGTTCCATTGAGCACGCTAAGTGCTCAAAATTTATTCGTATGAAGATCGGTCATCAAAAGGCCGTAGATTGGGAGGTTATGGCTGAGCTAGGAGAGCGCGATCGTCTTGCTGCCATTATCGGAGACGATACGCCGTGGAGACGTCTCTTTGAGATCGCGTTCTTACCGTCCTACCGTGAGTTGACTGTGGAGTTTTTATCCACATTTACCTATATTCGCCCAGATGAGATGGAGGAGGACGATGAGCGCTCGGAGATTTCTTTTATGCTTTGTGGACATGCACATCAGATGTCCATTGAGCAGTTTGCAGTTGTCTCGGGGCTTTATTTTGAGCCGAAGACTGTTACCCCTCTGTTCACCGAGGGTATTACTGAGATGGAGGAGGGTACATTGAGAGAGTGGTGGCCTCAGATTACCGGAGGTCCGTTTCAGAGGACTAAAGGCAGGGTCACCGGCATACGAGATCCTCTCATCCGTTATCTGCATCGTATTATCGCCACGTCCATCACGGGACGTGGCAAGAGTCGGGAGTGGTGTACCATTCCCGACTTATTTTACGGGTTAGAGAGTTACAAAGAAATGTTTGTATCAGCCTGGACTAACTCGAATCGCAATTTCGGCCAACACACAACAAATAGGGTGGAGAGTCAGCATGCAAATTTAAAAAGATATATTAAATCAACAAATAGCTCACTGGATAGACTTGTGGAGTTTGTAGATCAATTGGTGAATGCACAAGAGGTAAATTTAAAAGAAAGCTTTGAGACAAGCAAAATTAAAACCATGAATCATCATAAACTTCCGCTGTTTGATTACTTAAGAGGCAAGGTTTCACACATAGCTTTTGATTTATTAGTTGCCGAAAACACTAAATTGCGTGTGATGTGCTCTGCAAATGCAACATGTGGTTGTCATCTTTTCACTAGTTGTGGCTTGCCTTGTGCTTGTCGGCTGGAAAAATATGAACATTCTGGTAATAGCCGCTCCATCATTATCATTTTTCTATTAAAGTAACAAATTATATATTAATTTATACATTTTAATGCAGGCACTAAAATTCCGTTAGATGCAATTGACGTATTTTGGACGAAGCTTGATAAAATTAAACCATCATATATGGTGGATGAAAAAGTTGATGTCGAAGAAGAAATGGAACGGGTGAAACAACAAATAATGACATAACCCACAGCTGTAAAATTTAGTTTGGTGGAAAAAATAAAAAAATTGTGTATCCATGGAAAAATAACAAAAAAGCGCATGTTGTGCAAACAGATAGTCGCGGTCGTCCAACGTTAAATGTTCAACAACAAAAGTATGTCACTCAACAAAGTACGTGCGACATGCCGAGACATAGCTCGTTTATTGCGTCTCACATTTCCGGAAGAACAAGTTCAGCTGTAAAGCCCTAGAAGCCTGCCATGCAACGTAGTCGTTCAACGTCTTCTAAAGTATCACAGGGTACTAATGAGTTTTCTTCGATTGTCGGAGATCGCCAATTAAACAATATAAACAGGTTAAAAATTGGATTCCGTCAATCTTTCATCAGTATATTTCACGTATACGAGATGTCCGACCCGATGGGAATTGTGGTTTTCGATCAATAGCTTTAGGCTTAGGGTTTGACGAAAATAAGTGGATGTATGTGCGAACACAGCTTTTAGAAGAGTTGGACAGACATGAATTGGAGTACAGAGAAGTTTTCGATACTTTGTACCCCAGACAGTATAACGAATTACGTCACACCATCGATTGGCAAAGTGTGGAACCTGCACCAGAAGAACATTGGATGATAATGCCGTATACGGGAATAGTGGTTGCTCAAAAGTTTGGGGTTATTCTTCATTTACTAAGCAATAATGGTTGTCAAATATTTTTCCCATTATGGGCTGATCCGAAAACTGTCATGTCTCATCATGTCGTGTCGATTGTTCATGTCAACAATAATCATTTCGTCCACGTTAAGTTAGAAGGAGATTATTCGATGCCAACATTAAGTAATCTTTGGATTCTTAACCGAGGCGTACGTGCTGCAGAATGGGAGATTATGTATAGGATTCGTATCTCGGAATACAACGCAATAATAGAGAATAACCGAGAACCCCCAGCTTATATAAAGTTATTTTAATTCATAATTTGTAATATGCGAATTACATATTTTAATTTTAATTTTATTATTGTATTCGTATTATTTAATATTAAACTGTTTAAATAATTTTAATTCAAATTATGTATATATTAAAATAAAAAAAATTAAAATAAAAAAAAACAAAATATCTTTTAACGTTTCAAAATATCAATATTAAAAAAATATATATATTAAAACTCAAAAAATTAAAAAAAATAAATATATAAGCTATACGCCGCGTATGGACCCATACGCGGCGTATAGCTCCTCCACGTATGGGTCATAAGTCACGTATGGGTATAAAATGTCAAACACTATACGCCGTGTATGGATAGAGTATAAAACGTCAAATCAACAACGCACCCTATACGCCGCGTATGGAGCCATACGCGGCGTATAGGGTATAAACCGTCAAATCAACCACGCACCCTATACGCCGCGTATGGACCCATACGCGGCGTATAGGGTACAGGGGTGTTGATTTAAAATTGGGGGGTGTCTAAATAAAGGGACCCTATTTTTATCAATACTATATTAATAAGCATTTAGGGAGGGCAAGAAGTAATTTCACCCAAAACTCTTAAAATTAAGAGATGTACAACATACTTTGTATATGGTACAACATACTTTGCATATGGTACAACATAATTTGCATATGTACAACTCTTAAAGGAAATACTATTCCCTTTGTAAAATGTCCTTGTTGAGAACCCGATGCAAAGCATGTTTTGAAAGTAGAAGTCTGAAATACCATTCCTAAAGAAGAAGTCTTCTCAAGATAAGAAGTAAAACATGTTTTGAAAGAAACCCAAAGAAGAAGAAGGCTGAAACCCGATGCAAAGGAGACTACATTCCCAAAGAAGAAGTCTTCTCAAAGAAGAAGCTTATCACTTCTCCTTTTCATACATAGAACCCTATGTAGCATGAGAAAGGAAATGATCTTGGCTTCTTCCTCAAGGGCGGGTGATTCAAAACTCAATTTTCTGGCCGCCCTACATAGAACACGTAAAGCCGATGCACAAGTAAGCCTACATCATTTGGGAACCAATTCTACATCGTCTGGCCGCCCTCAATCAAGATTCTGTTTGTAATTGGTTGTTGTAGCGACTTGAAATCAATCAAAATAATTGATTTTGATGAATGTTTGGTGTGTTAATTTTGTGATTCTGTTTGTTTTGCATCTGAAAATGGCTCCCACAGGGAGGCAAAGGGAACCCCATTATACCCACATGGACAGAGGGTCTTGAAAACCCCTTTTTTTGGTGGGTTGAAGCTTCTTGATTGGCCTTCTTGGTATCTGGTTTCTTTTTCAATTTTCTAGATTTTTTTAGAAATTTTTTTATATAATTATCAAATCTCCATCATCAATCATTATTATTTACTTAGTACACACTCTTTCTTCCATTCATATGCAGACATATTCCTTCTTGCTTTTATGGTTTGTGATTGTCTAATTTCAAGATTTTTATATAAACTGTAGTATGAGCTATTCAAGAAACATGGAGGACGAATACGAGAAGTTTATTCAGCGAATGAATCCACCTCGAGTTGTAATCGACAATGAATCCTGCAAAAATGCTACTATTATTCAGGTATTTGTTAACCTTAATGGTCTACGATGTTCAAACTTCAAACTTTATGTTGTTAATTAAATGTATTATTAAGCAAAGAAATGATATTGTTAACAAATACTGATGATTGATTCCATTAATGTCTCTTAAAACAGTTTTTTAAAGTTTATTTGACCTTTTAATGTAGTCCAAAACTTCTTCATCAGTGATTTTGTTCCCATCTTGATCAGTAACATTGAAAACTATAAAAAAAGCCAAAAAGTTTATCAAAATTACTACAAAACTCGACACGCGTAAGAAAAACAACAGACTAAAAACTGAAATATACCATCCATGAACCACCCTCCATCAGAACTTATGTAAGCTTTTGTGAAGATAAAATTTAGATCAGTAAGAACTTGTACAACTTCCAACAGTATCCCATGTCTATTAACACTATCCACCTGTTATACCAACAGTATTCCATTAAGAGACATTAATGGAATCAAATCATCAGTATTTGTTTACAACATCAGTTGATTCAATTGGTGTCACATCTTCAACGGACCACACAGTAATCAAGTTAATAGGAAGTGATAGACCCGGGCTACTTTCTGAACTATGCACGGTTCTAACACACTTGAAGTGTAATGCGTTGAATGGTGAGGTTTGGACCCACAACACACGCGCTGCATCTGTACTGCATGTTACTGATGAGGAGTCGGGGTTGGCTATTATTGACCCAGAGAAACTTTCTATTATAAAGAAAATGCTTTGTAATGTGCTTAAAGGTAGTAACAACGGTAATGAGGCTAAAACTGTGGTCTCTCATGGTGTGACTGTCACACCCAACCTTGACGGCGGAATCGTCGAGGTGTGAGGGATAAGATTGTTCACATCCACATAACGCTATGTTTAAATGTAAATAATTAAATTAATAGTTTCAACATGAATTACAAACATAAGTCTCAATCACGAAATACATTCAAACAAATATCAAAACATGACATAACATTTCATTTATTTATCTAGATCCACGTCCTAGTTTTATTGCAAACTTCAAAAGACCACTTTAAACTTGGGGGTCACCTGAAACATGATAAAAATAAAAGGTCAACTAAAAATAGTTGGTGAGTTTCCAATGTTTTCATACATAATAAGAAAAGATTATAAGTTGCAATTCATGTCATAGGTTATAAGCTAGTAAGGTTATAGAACACATATCTTCACAATCAAACCTCGACTTGATTACAAGTATATAAGATTGGCTAAGTGTATTTGGTTCCCTAGTGCACAAGCATACGGCTCCTAGGAGTCGGCAATACATCGACTTTAGCACCAAATAGGCTTGTCAGGCCCAAAGATCTAAGACGTCGCCAGGCTAGCAATAGTTAATGATTGTAACAAACTATGTATCTCATATAATCACTTACAACATACAAATAACCATGACAAGATATAAAGATGAATTGCAAGTGCTTTACAAGTCTCAAACGTTTATAAGTGTGTAATGTATAAGTATCATGTTTCACCCCAAAATGGTGTGAAATAAAGTAAAAGGGGGCAAGGAAAACTCACTTGTCAAATAAGTATATAATGACGATTAATAAGAATAATAGTAGACGTCGTTCCAACGTGAATCGTTACAAGGCACCTAAATATTCACAAGGTTAAAGTCTCAATAATAAGCTTTAATGTTTTAACGTGAACTAGGGTTTTAGGTGGAGTTTTGTCCAGTAAATGAATTTATATAATGTATTTGTTTATATTTTGAATAAGTGAAAAGAATTATTCTATTTAATCAGTTTTATTATATAAGGGTAATTAAGTATATTTATTGATAAGGTTTAGATATAAATAAATCTTGTAATCTTATGAAATAAACAACATCTAATAATGACTAAAATAACATGTTGGCCAATGACAATTTATTAATCTAAACTATTAGTTGAAATAACTCTTGTAAATATTTTATGAATTTATAAATATCTATTTTATCATGATTGATTTATAATTAAAGATAACATGGTGTCAAGTAATAATTTAACGATTTAATTATTATCTATTTTATAAGATAACTCAAAATTTTACCTTTGTAAATCAATTGTAAAATTTACAAGATAAGATATATATATATATATATATAATTGCAAAAATAACTATTTATAATGTTTGTAAATAATGTTTTATCTAATAAATGTTAAGGTTTTTAAACAAAAATTTTTACAGAAAATGGTTAAATGCTTTCATAAATTTAAATGTATGAAACTGATTTTTTTGTAATTTTTTAGAATTTTTATGCAATTTTTAAGGGCCAAAAAGGCCTTTTAAAAAAAGAATGGGGGTTGCCGGGTTCGAACCCGGACCTCCAGTGTGTGTTGCGCGTGCATAACCGGTGAACCAAAGGCCGTGGCCGCGGCATGTTTTGGTTCCCAAATCTTAAAAGCAGTGTTACAAATAAATCCCCAATCCGGATGAACCCTAGGTTCGTTCGGATTCAAATCGAAGGCCAATTCGTCGTTGTTAATACTGAGGATCATGGGGCTTTTATTCCCCATGGTTTAACGAATGTAATTGCATTGTTACTTACCTGTATTGAGTTCGATTTTATGAGGAGAGTCTCAAGAACAGGCCGCGGCAGGGGAGTCGATCGAAGGAGATGAAATAGGCAGTGAAAATCCAATTAATCTCGTATGCAGCTTCGTATGGTGATGAGGAATGAAAGCCCTCAATCCAAATCGATTAAGAATGCTCGTACAGTGGGTTAGATTGAGTTGCAGGTTCGCGATGAGGATGATGATCGATGGAGTGTTTTCAATTGTTTTGAACGAAATTGAAGTCACAGGAGCGTTATAATAGATCTTAAGTGTGTTAGTGCGATTTCAATTTGATTATTAAAGTTCATAATGCGATCTGAGACCTGTAAAAGCTGTCGACCACGCGAGGGAATAAACAGAGTCGCATCGCACTGAGATTTTTAAATTAGACTTGAGCACGCGTTCGAATCCTCCACGTGAAGGTGTCGGTGTGTTTGTTTTGATTAAAAATTGAGTAATTTGGCCGCTGCGGGCTCGCCGGAGCCGATGGCCGGCGGTGATGTCTCCGACGGGGAAAACAGGGGGGGCGGTTTGGGGGTTTGAAATATTTACAACAATGGTCCCTGTAGTTTCAATCTCTATCATTTATATAATAACTCTTATTCAAGTTTCCAAAATAACAATATGACCCCCTGCACTTTAATTCTAAGTTTTAGTATTATTATTATTATTATTATTATATTATTATTATTATTATTATTATTATTATTATTATTATTTCCATTAACATCATGGTTATTATTTTTATATTACATTAGTATTATTACTATATTATTAGTTATTATTGTTATTATTATTAGTTACTATTATTATTATTATTATTATTTGTAATTAGATATCATTATTATTTTTATTATTATCATTATTATTATTATTATTATTATTATTATTATTATTATTATTAATAATTTATTATTTATTATTAGCAAAACTAACTTTAAATCAATTCAAAATTACAAGATGTTACAGTCTCCCCAACTTGAAAGAATTTCGTCCCGAAATTAAAAATGAAACTATGCGAATAAATACGGGTATTTCTTCTTTATGTGCTCCTCACGTTCCCAAGTAAATTCAGCGCCACGCTTATTCTCCCAACGAACCTTGACGATTGGGGTTGTGGTGGTTCTAGTCTTCTTCATAATGCGATCCATAACTTCAACGAGTTTCTCGACAAACGTAATGACTCGTCGATCTGGATGTCATCCAACGGGACATGCAGACCTTCGTCAGCCAGACACTTCCTCAAATTCGAAACATGGAACACAGGATGAATTCCACTAAGGTCGGAAGGTAATTCTAGTTTGTAAGCCACTTTCCCAATCCTTTTTAGAATCTTGAAAGGTCCTACAAATCTTGGAGCCAGTTTACCCTTTCTTCCAAAGCGAACAACACCCTTCCACGGTGAAACCTTAAGAAGAACCATCTCCCCAACTTGGAATTCCAATGGCTTACGTCGCTTATCAGCATAGCTCTTTTGTCGACTTCTTGCCACTTCAAGGTTCTTTCGGATGATAGAAACTTTATCGGTCGTCTCTTGTATGAGTTCAGGACCAGTGATGAGGTTTTCACCAATGTCGGTCCAGCAGATCGGTGAACGACATTTTCGACCGTAAAGTGCTTCGAATGGTGCCATCTTGATACTCGAGTGATAACTATTGTTATACGAAAACTCCGCAAGCGATAGATGCGTATCCCAATCACCACCAAAGTCAAGGACACACAGGCGTAGCAAATCCTCCAGGGTTTGGATCGTCCGCTCGGTTTGACCATCAGTTTGAGGATGGTAAGCCGTGCTTAGATCTAGTTGTGTACCCAAGAGTTCTTGCATAGACGTCCAAAAATGCGAAGTGAAACGGGCGTCACGGTCGGATATGATGTGAAGAGGCACCCCATGACGACTTACAATTTCATCAACGTATATACGAGCCAACCTTGATGTCTTGTAAGTGTCACGTATGGGTATAAAATGTGCCGATTTGGTCAATCGGTCAACGATCACCCATATGCTATCATGTCCTCGAGAGGTTCGGGGTAGTTTAGTTATGAAGTCCATGGATATGTGTTCCCACTTCCACATAGGAATCTTGGGTTGTTCAAGTAACCCACTTGGACGTTGATGTTCGGCTTTAACCTTCGTACACGTGAGGCACTTAGCTACATAGGTCGCTATGTCTTTCTTCATTCCAGGCCACCAATATTGACCACGCAGGTCCATGTACATTTTATCAGAGCCAGGATGAATAGAATAACGAGTTTGATGAGCTTCGTCCATTGACAAGGGTACGAAGATCATCACGATTTGGAACCCAAATTCGATTCGCGAAGTACATCAACCCATTAGGTTTCGTCTCCAGTTGAGTTAGAAGGTTATGCTCCAGTTCATCCTTTATTCTTCCTTCTTGTTGAATCATTTGTTGAGCCTCCAAGATACTAGACTCGATATCACTATCTATTCTCAAATTTTGTAGCAGTACGGTAGCCTTGTTGACATCTAGTCGAATTTCAGTATCGAACCTTCTCAAAGCATCAAACCACCGTCGTCGATCGCGAATCTCTTGAAACGAGGTCATCTTGTTATGGACTTTACGACTTAGTGCATCGGCTACGACATTTGCCTTCCCAGGGTGGTAACGAATGTCACAGTCATAATCATTAATCAACTCAACCCAACGACGTTGTCTCATATTGAGATCTTTTTGAGTAAAAACGTGTTGAAGGCTTTTGTGATCGGTGTAGACTATACATTTCGTACCATAAAGGTAATGCCTCCAAATTTTCAAGGCAAAAACAACAGCACCAAGCTCGAGATCGTGGGTTGTGTAATTCACCTCGTGAACCTTCAATTGTCTTGATGCATATGCTATGACCTTTCCTCGTTGCATAAGAACACAACTAAGGCCTTGTTTTGATGCATCACAATATACGGTGAAATCTTTGTTTCCATGGGTAGGGTCAAGATAGGAGCATTGCACAGTTTGTGCTTTAACGCTTCAAAAGCTTCTTCTTGTTCGGGCCCCCACTCGAATGGTTTATTCTTTTGTGTCAAGGAAGTGAGTGGCTTCGCGATCCTTGAAAAGTTGGCGATGAATCGTCGGTAATAACCAGCAAGACCAAGGAAAGAACGAATCTCGGTCGGAGTCGTGGGAGCACACCAATTCTTCACAGCTTCCACCTTTGCAGGGTCAACGTGAATTCCTTGGCTATTCACCACGTGTCCTAGAAATTGAACTTCCTCGAGCCAGAAATCACACTTAGAGAACTTCGCGTACAGTTGTTCCTTCTTCAACAGATCGAGGATTTGACGGAGATGAAGTTCATGATCGGAACGGGACTTGGAATAAATGAGAATGTCGTCGATGAAAACGATGACAAATTTGTCTAGGTATGGCTTGCACACCCGGTTCATAAGATCCATGAAGACCGCAGGAGCATTTGTCAAGCCGAAAGGCATAACCGTAAACTCGTAATGTCCATAACGAGTACGAAACGCGGTCTTTGGGATGTCATCGTCATGGACTCGTAATTGATGATATCCAGAACGTAGATCAATCTTCGAGAATATAGCAGCTCCTTGAAGTTGATCGAATAGATCGTCGATACGAGGAAGAGGATACCGGTTCTTGATGGTCAACTTGTTGAGCTCCCGGTAATCGATACACATACGGAATGACCCATCTTTCTTCTTTACAAATAAGACAGGTGCACCCCAAGGAGAAGAACTAGGGCGGATGAAACCTTTATCAGTCAATTCTTGAAGTTGACTAGAGAGTTCTTGCATTTCCGATGGTGCGAGCCGATATGGTGACTTAGCCACGGGGTTTGCTCCCGGTATCAAGTCAATTTTAAACTCGACTTCACGTACGGGAGGTAAACCGCTAAGGTCATCGGGAAATACTTCAGGAAAGTCTCGTACGATAGGGACATCCTTAAGTTCTTTCCCTTTGACTTTTGTGTTGACCACGTAAGCTAAGAAGGCCATATACTTCTTAGTTAAGCACTTTCGGGCTTGAGTGCAAGACATGAGTTTAAGTCTTTGGGATGGTTTCTCGCCGAACACTTTCAAGGTATCCCCAGATGGTAACGGTATACGGATACACTTCTCAAAGCAAACGATCTCGGCATGGTGTTTGGCTAACCAATCCATACCAATGATGACGTCGAAGCTTCCAAGTTCCATAGGAATAAGATCTATGGAGAATTCGTGTTCGTTAAGGCTTATGATGCAATCACGTATTATGGCGTCAACGACAATAGATTTCCCATCGGCGACTTCGACCGTGTAGGGTCTTTTCAGATTAATACGTGGTTTAGAAAGTATGGGCTCGAATTCTAACGACACGAAACTCTTATCCGCACCCGAATCAAATAATACAGATGCATAATGATCATTCACAAGATACATACCTGTTTGGTAAAAATTCTATTATTGAATACGTTGAATACAAAGACAGAAACATCAATAGTACAAGAAATGATTTAAACGGGGTTCAACGTCGTACCATTCACAACGTCATTGCTGACTTGTGCTTGGTTAGCGTTGATATTGAAAGTACGTCCTCGGGCTGGTGGCACATTACCCACAGGGCGAGGGCATTGTGGGCGGAAATGACCAGGTTCTCCACAATTGTAGCAAACACGGTTTGTGACCATGGCGGCGTTGTTAGGAGCACGGTGACAAGTCGCCACCCAGTGACCATATTTACCGCATAAGGTACAGATATAGCATGGTTGATTCCCCGGATGATGATATCTACACGTGTTGCACATAGGTTGCGGACCAGCATAGGCTCTAGCCCCAGGCACTTGTGCCACAGGTGCAGTGGTAGGTACATGTTGTTTTTGGGGTTGTTTGGTTGCAGCCACAGCATAGTTGCGTGCCGGTGTAAACTTGCGCTTCTTGTTGTTGTTGTTGTTGTTGGACGGTTCAGCTTTGGTCTCCTTAATGTCCTCACTAGCCATCTTTTCCACCTTCTTTGCACCTTTCACAAACATGGTGCCTGCTCGAATATGGTTCTCGGTGAGTTGAGCGGTGATAGTAATGGCTTCTTCTAAAGTTGTGGGTCGGCTACCCACTACAACATCTTGAATTTTAGGTGGTTTAATGAATTTCTCGATGTTGCGGGGAACGGTATCGACCATGTGAGGCAGCAATAAACTCAACTCATGATGCCTAGTTGAGTAGGCCAAATGATCACCATCGTTTTGCTTCAAATTCCAGAATTCTTCTTCCAGCTTTTGCAATTCACTTCTCGGGCAGAACTTCGCGATGGCGATGTTCTTGAACTCATCCCAAGATAGTGCCAAAATAGCATCCGCCCCTCGGTTTCTTTTCTCGCTATTCCACCAGGTAAGTGCCCTTTGTTGAAGCATACTAGTGGCATAACGGACTTTGAGTGCTTCGGGACACTCACAATTGGCAAAGGGGTTTTCCATGCTTTCGAACCATTCAAGAAGACCAGTGGCTCCTTCCTTGCCACTAAAGCTAGTGGGCTTGCAAGAGCTAAAGTGCTTGAAAGTGCAAGTTTGGTTGTTGCGCACTTTGTTTGCACTATTCTCTCCTTGACCATTTCCATTGTTGCTAGAGTTGGTCATCAAAGTGCTATTGAGTTCAGCAACCATGGTCGGAATGACAGCAGCCATTTGTCGAGCAATCATGGCGGCTAGCTTACTGTCGGAACTTCTACGCCTTCCAAGTTGACGAGACATGCTGGACATACTAAAAGTGAGTTAGTTACGGGAATGAGGGTAACAAGGATAGTAGTTTAGACAAAGGCAAGCTAAAGTTTGTAAGGTACACGGAATGGTTCCATTTGGTAACGCATTACCATTTGGAACCGTGGACACGTCAAGGTAAATTGACTCATTTGCCTTAGAGATTTGTGTATTTTGACCATAGTTTATCACTCATCCCAGAAATCCCCAGGTAGCGTAACGGGCCCCTCAATGAGATTTATACGAATACGCTTGCCTTAGCCCGAAGGCTTTTTGCCAGGAAATCCAGAATACAGGTGTCTATGTGTCACATAATATTTCTTAGGTTCATGAAATCAAAACCTTGATGAGATTTATATAGATTAGACATAACGTCTAAAGATCCAAGTCATAAGCATAAGTATACGATTCCACGTGTCGTCGAGAATAAGATTAAGAAGTTTCATGTTCGGGGAGAGTCTAAGAGTCAAATGTAAGTTTTGGGAGACATGTAGAAATGTTTAGGCAATCCTATGCTAAGGCATCAAATTGCACATAAGGGAACATAACATTATGTAGCATGCAAACCATATACTTTAAAAGATAGAAATAAATTCTATAAGGTTCATGCATTTGCTATAGTCTAGGTCACCATTTCTAATAACCTAATTCCCTATAGTTACGGGCTCTGATACCAATCTGTCACACCCCAACCTTGACGGCGGAATCGTCGAGGTGTGAGGGATAAGATTGTTCACATCCACATAACGCTATGTTTAAATGTAAATAATTAAATTAATAGTTTCAACATGAATTACAAACATAAGTCTCAATCACGAAATACATTCAAACAAATATCAAAACATGACATAACATTTCATTTATTTATCTAGATCCACGTCCTAGTTTTATTGCAAACTTCAAAAGACCACTTTAAACTTGGGGGTCACCTGAAACATGATAAAAATAAAAGGTCAACTAAAAATAGTTGGTGAGTTTCCAATGTTTTCATACATAATAAGAAAAGATTATAAGTTGCAATTCATGTCATAGGTTATAAGCTAGTAAGGTTATAGAACACATATCTTCACAATCAAACCTCGACTTGATTACAAGTATATAAGATTGGCTAAGTGTATTTGGTTCCCTAGTGCACAAGCATACGGCTCCTAGGAGTCGGCAATACATCGACTTTAGCACCAAATAGGCTTGTCAGGCCCAAAGATCTAAGACGTCGCCAGGCTAGCAATAGTTAATGATTGTAACAAACTATGTATCTCATATAATCACTTACAACATACAAATAACCATGACAAGATATAAAGATGAATTGCAAGTGCTTTACAAGTCTCAAACGTTTATAAGTGTGTAATGTATAAGTATCATGTTTCACCCCAAATGGTGTGAAATAAAGTAAAAGGGGGCAAGGAAAACTCACTTGTCAAATAAGTATATAATGACGATTAATAAGAATAATAGTAGACGTCGTTCCAACGTGAATCGTTACAAGGCACCTAAATATTCACAAGGTTAAAGTCTCAATAATAAGCTTTAATGTTTTAACGTGAACTAGGGTTTTAGGTGGAGTTTTGTCCAGTAAATGAATTTATATAATGTATTTGTTTATATTTTGAATAAGTGAAAAGAATTATTCTATTTAATCAGTTTTATTATATAAGGGTAATTAAGTATATTTATTGATAAGGTTTAGATATAAATAAATCTTGTAATCTTATGAAATAAACATCTAATAATGATTAAAATAACATGTTGGCCAATGACAATTTATTAATCTAAACTATTAGTTGAAATAACTCTTGTAAATATTTTATGAATTTATAAAATATCTATTTTATCATGATTGATTTATAATTAAAGATAACATGGTGTCAAGTAATAATTTAACGATTTAATTATTATCTATTTTATAAGATAACTCAAAATTTTACCTTTGTAAATCAATTGTAAAATTTACAAGATAAGATATATATATATATATATATATATATATATATATAATTGCAAAAATAACTATTTATAATGTTTGTAAATAATGTTTTATCTAATAAATGTTAAGGTTTTTAAACAAAAATTTTTACAGAAAATGGTTAAATGCTTTCATAAATTTAAATGTATGAAACTGATTTTTTTGTAATTTTTTAGAATTTTTATGCAATTTTTAAGGGCCAAAAAGGCCTTTTAAAAAAAGAATGGGGGTTGCCGGGTTCGAACCCGGGACCTCCAGTGTGTGTTGCGCGTGCATAACCGGTGAACCAAAGGCCGTGGCTGCGGCATGTTTTGGTTCCCAAATCTTAAAAGCAGTGTTACAAATAAATCCCCAATCCGGATGAACCCTAGGTTCGTTCGGATTCAAATCGAAGGCCAATTCGTCGTTGTTAATACTGAGGATCATGGGGCTTTTATTCCCCATGGTTTAACGAATGTAATTGCATTGTTACTTACCTGTATTGAGTTCGATTTTATGAGGAGAGTCTCAAGAACAGGCCGCGGCAGGGGAGTCGATCGAAGGAGATGAAATAGGCAGTGAAAATCCAATTAATCTCGTATGCAGCTTCGTATGGTGATGAGGAATGAAAGCCCTCAATCCAAATCGATTAAGAATGCTCGTACAGTGGGTTAGATTGAGTTGCAGGTTCGCGATGAGGATGATGATCGATGGAGTGTTTTCAATTGTTTTGAACGAAATTGAAGTCACAGGAGCGTTATAATAGATCTTAAGTGTGTTAGTGCGATTTCAATTTGATTATTAAAGTTCATAATGCGATCTGAGACCTGTAAAAGCTGTCGACCACGCGAGGGAATAAACAGAGTCGCATCGCACTGAGATTTTTAAATTAGACTTGAGCACGCGTTCGAATCCTCCACGTGAAGGTGTCGGTGTGTTTGTTTTGATTAAAAATTGAGTAATTTGGCAGCTGCGGGCTCGCCGGAGCCGATGGTCGGCGGTGATGTCTCCGACGGGAAAAAAAGGGGGGGGCGGTTTGGGGTTTGAAATATTTACAACAATGGTCCCTGTAGTTTCAATCTCTATCATTTATATAATAACTCTTTATTCAAGTTTCCAAAATAACAATATGACCCCCTGCACTTTAATTCTAAGTTTTAGTATTATTATTATTATTATTATTATTATTATTATTATTATTATTATTATTATTATTATTATTATTTCCATTAACATCATGGTTATTATTTTTATAATTACATTAGTATTATTACTACTATTATTATTAGTTATTATTGTTATTATTATTAGTTACTATTATTATTATTATTATTTGTAATTAGATATCATTATTATTTTTATTATTATTATCATTATTATTATTATTATTATTAATTTATTATTTATTATTAGCAAAACTAACTTTAAATCAATTCAAAATTACAAGATGTTACAGTGACCCACACCGAAAGACGACTGCACCAGATGATGTTTGCAGATAGAGATTATGAGAGAGCACAAGAGGGTTGTTGTGAAAACCAAAGCCTGATGTTAAGTTGTGAACTGGTATGATAAAGATTATTCGGTTGTTACAATTAGGTGTAAAGATAGGCCGAAACTTCTGTTTGATACAATTTGCACGTTGACGGATATGGAGTATGTGGTGTTTCATGGAAATGTAGACGTTGAAGGGCCTGAAGCTTACCAGGTTTGTGATTTGCAAAGTTTGACTCTTTTTGGTTATATATTTGACTGTTTGGTTGACTTAATGACGTTTTGTTTCGTTTTAAAGGAATATTGCATCAGACATGTTGATGGCTTCCCTGTGAATTCGGAAGCTGAAAGACAAAGGGTGATCCAATGCCTTGAGGCTGCCATAGAAAGAAGAGTGTCTGAGGTAAAAACAAGCTAAAATATGCACTTTTAAGCATATTTCATTCGGTTGACACAGTATTAGTCAAATTGCGCTTTTGACGTTGAAATGTTTAGCTTTATAATCTTGAAAACAAAAATTGTTAACACATTACATGCAGTTGTATCACATTATCTGTTTCTTACAAAGGATGAAGTACTCCAACTTGAATTTGAAGTTGTAAAAGAACACATTCGACATTCAAAAGTCAAATCTGTACTCTTTATGTTGGTATTTTCACTTAGATCCAAGGGAACACTTTCAAGATGCTAGATTGTTTGTTTTATGCTAGATTGTTTGTTTTATAATATGTCGATGTCGTCGCCGTTGCATCGCGCAGGTTCCTTACTAGTAATTTAAAGAAGAGTTGCTTCCTCTGCTTCTTGGGCTATGAACCCACTCAAAGTACTTTAAAAGGATGAAATGAAGGCCTTTATGGTTTTTTATAATTAAATAATTATGGGCTTGGTTATTTAAACAACCCAACATTTTAAATCAAACTTTCAAAATTTCTATACGGGTCGTATAGCCCCATACGCGGCGTATAGTGGGGTCGTATAGTCTTATACGGGGCGTATAACCCCTCTGACAACCCCTTGAATTTTTCCTCATAGTTAGTGTTGAAATTTACTATACGTGTCCTATAGCCGCTATATGTGTCGTATAGGGGGTCGTATAGGGCTATGTGGGGCATATAGCTCTCTGACAGCCCCTCTGAATTTACCTCATTTTCAGTGTATTCGACCCTATACGCCGCTTATGGACCCATACGCGACGTATAGAGTGGTGTTGATTTATCTTAGTGGGTGTCTCTATATTAGGACTCATAATTATTCCAATTAATAATCTTTAGCTTAAATAATTAAAATAAGTTATTAAAAAATAATAAATATAAAATGGTTTTGGATTTAAGTCTCATTCTGAGTAAAAATATTTAGAATTAAGGCAGAGTTTTTTCCAATTGTGTGTTTCCTACTAAGAATGTTGGGTGTGCGGTCTTGGCTTGAAACAGATGGATGAGTCCGATTAAGATAACAAATATCCTATAAAGTAGAGTTGTTCATTAGTCGTTCAAAAATAATTATTATTATTATTATTTCAAAGCTAGGGTTCTTGTAAGGCCCCGTTCCCGGGAAGCCTCACAGTTGGTTAATCATAGCATAAAAATCGGTTCGATAGCAAAACATCGCAGCGGAAATAATTAAAACATTCAGTTAATACTTAAAAACCATATCATGCTCAAATACATGTCCTTTTTAATTGTAAAACAAAACTTAATTCTTGTTCATAAATTTCAATAGAGGTTTCATAAACAGGAATGCCATCCACATTTCCCCAAGTAGCTCCACAGTACCATCCTCAGCATCAGCACCTACCTGCCAACTATTATGCATAAAAGTCAGCTTTGCTGAGTGAGTTCTAGTTTTAAGTAAATAGTAAATATAAATTTGTCTTTTATATAATGACCACGCATACGTAATACATACATTTCATCATAATAAGCATGTTCATTATCTTTCATTCATTAATATCTTCCACTTTAGCATAAACGAGATTGCACAAAGCAAGAGCTCCATGTTGGTTGACAACAAATGCCAATCCCTGTCGGTACACATGAAAACGGTAGCTAACCCCCGACAGTTGATCCACACTACAAGGCACTCAGCTCGCTCTCCATCATCATACGTGAGACTCACATAAGTGAAGTCTATCATAGTGCTTGCAAGACTTTTCGTCATCATACGGGCCCGGGGTAACATTCATTAGGTTCCACTTCTTATTAATATTATCTTTCACATAATATATAATAAGTAACTTATTAAGTGCACCACCTACCAAGTATTAGTCATCCTTATCTTGAAAACCTTATATTTAGTATGCATAATAGCCCCAAAAACATGGAAAACACTTAAATAAGGGGATCTAGAACTCACCTGGACTTAACAATTAACTTCAATCCTAAGTTGCTTAAGCTATAGTCCAAACACTCTAGCTGCATGAAAGTTAATACACAAAAACGTCATTTTCTTCATAGTTTCGCCCACAGTTTCGCTGCAGCGAAACTGCAGTTTCGCCAGCAGTTTCGCTGGGCAGCACTTCTGCTAGTTTCGCTAGACAGATTCGCTGCCTTGAGCGCCCAACTTTCGTTGGAATTTCCTAGTTTTGCAATATCTAAGGGTCAACCTGGGCACTTGCGAACATATCAGCGAAACAGTAGTTTCGCCCCAGCGAATCTGTAGTTTCGCTGGAACTTCTCTTAGTTTCGCTGACTAATTTCGCTGGATGTGTGCTCAGTTTCGCTGGATCGAGGCACAGTTTCGCTGGATGCATATCAGTGACGAACCAGCTCGTTTTTAACCCAAAATGTTAACTTTTTACGTCCAAATCCTTGGTTTACCTTCCATGAAACCATTTCTAGCATTTTTACACGTTTTCATACGTAAAAATTCGACCTTTATGTGTTTCTTTGAGACTTTTAAAACCCCCAAACCCTAAAATCCGGGTTTGATCAACAGAGAGGTTTAGAGGTCGATTCTTACCTTGTTTGTTGCTCCTTTCTTTGAGATTTGATGCACAAACACCCAGATCTTCAATCCCTTGATCTTAGAAGCTTCAAATCTTGTGATTTCACCACTTTCTCTCTCTACTTTCTCTCTCTACGAATTTGGTGGCTAGGGTTGATAATGTTGAAATGAATCTGATCATGCATTGTTTAAGGGCTGATTAGGGCCCTTAAACCCACCAACACATAGCCCATTAAGGCTAATTTGGTCCATAGCCCAACAATTTATCCTTATTTCTTAAATTAATCCCTTAAAAGCCCATTATTATTACATGGCTTGTCTTCGGGAAATTTCAGGGCGTTACAAGTCTCCCCCCTTATTTAGGTTTCGTCCTCGAAACCTGTCAGTCATCAAACAATTGAGGATAAAATTTCCTCATATCTTCCTCGGTCTCCCACGTAGATTCTGATCCTTTTCTGTGTTTCCATTGTACTCGTACCAGCGGAACTACTTTATTACGTAAACGTTTCTCCTTCCAATCCAGGATGGCCACCGGCTGCTCTACATAATTCAGTCGCTCGTCGACTTCAATGCCCTCTAATGGTACAAATGCATCATCGTCTGCTAGACATTTCCTAAGGTGAGATACGTGGAACGTAGGGTGAATTCCACTCAACTCATCATGTAATTCTAGTCTGTAGGCCACTTCCCCTACCCTTGCAATGATACGGAAAGGCCCTATGAATCTTGGGCTTAACTTTCCCCTTTTTCGAAACCTGATGATCCCTTTCCATGGCGATACCTTGAGCATAACCTTGTCACCAACCTCAAACTCTATCGGTCTGCGCCTCTTATCAGCATAAGACTTCTGGTGATCTTTTGCAGCTTTCATGAATGCCTTAATCTTATCTAACTTCTCCGTTGTGACCTCGATTACTTCAAGGCTCCCCAGTTCCTTTTGCCCAATGTCACCCAACACACGGGCGTTCTGCACTTCCTACCATACAACATTTCGTAAGGGGGCATACCAATGCTGGCATGGTAACTATTATTATAGGAGAATTCTGCCAACGGTAAGTGCTCATCCCAACTTCCTCCAAAGTCGATCACACAGGCTCGTAGCATGTCTTCTAACGTTTGAATCGTTCTTTCCGACTGACCATCCGTTTGGGGGTGGTAAGCCGTACTAATATGCAGTCTAGTCCCCATTAAGTCGTGGAACCTCTTCCAGAATTTAGACGTAAACCGCGTGTCCCTATCCAAAACGATAGACACTGGCACGCCGTGACGAGCCACGATCTCCTTGATGAATAGATCTGCCAACTTCTCAGAGGAAAACGTTTCACGAATTGGTAGGAAATGGGCGCTCTTTGTTAAACGATCAACAATCACCCAGATCACGTCGCTTCCTCTCGCTGTGCGAGGTAGCTTTGTGATGAAGTCCATCGTGATGTGTTCCCATTTCCATGCGGGGATGTCCAAAGGCTGGATCTTTCCATATGGCTTTTGGTGCTCTGCCTTCACTTGCAGACAAGTCAAGCACTTGCCCGCATACTTAGCCACATCTCGCTTCAATCCCGGCCACCAGTAATCTTTCTTCGGATCCTGATACATTTTCGTGGCGCCAGGGTGAATGGAATATCGTTTTTTATGAGCCTCGTCCATGATCTTCTCCCTCAGATTCCCGTAGAGAGGGATCCACATCCTTCCAGATCGAGTTCTAACACCCAGGGTGTTTTCCCCGAAATCTGAAACTTGCCCTTTCACCCTTTCAGAGTTGACTCTGTCCTCTCTTAATGCCTCATCCTGAAACTCCCTCACTTGTTTCATAACATCAGGCGTCATTATTATTTGGTAAGCCCTCACCCGAATTGGTTCGGGTCGTCCCTTTCGGCTAAAGGCGTCAACAACCACATTAGCCTTGCCTGGGTGATAGTGAATTTCGCAGTCATAGTCCTTGATCAGTTCCAACCACCTCCTCTGCCTCATGTTGAGTTCCTTTTGTTCGAAGAAATACTTCAGACTTTTATGATCAGTGAAGATGGTGCATTTCACCCCATACAGGTAGTGCCTCCAAATCTTCAATGCAAACACCACAGCTGCCAACTCCAATCATGTGTAGGATAATTGGCCTCGTTGGCTTTTAGTTGTCTAGAAGCATAGGCTATCACCTTCCCTCATTGCATCAACACGCAACCCAATCCTGCATATGAGGCATCCGAGTAGACTACCAGGTCCTCGTTCCCCTCAGGTAGCGTCAGGACAGGGGCTTGCGTTAACCTCATTTTTAGTTCTAGGAATGCGTTCTCCTGATCAGGACCCCATTCATACTTCACGTCCTTCCGGGTCAGCTTAGTCAAAGGAGAAGCTATCTTAGAGAAATCCTGGATAAACCTCCTATAGTAACCTGCCAGACCTAAGAAACTGCGAATCTCGGTTGGCGTCTTTGGAGATTCCCATCGCATTACCGCTTCAACCTTCGCAGGATCCACCCTGATCCCCTCGGATTAACCACATGACCCAGAAACTGTACTTCTCGAAGCCAAAATGCACATTTGGAGAACTTAGCATATAACTTCTCGCTTCTGAGTGTCTCCAATACTTCTCGAAAATGATCGGCATGTTCTTTTTCACTCTTTGAATAGATCAAAATGTCATCGATGAACACTATTGCTGATCTATCCAACATAGGCCGACATACCCGATTCATAAGGTCCATAAAAGCAGCTGGCGCGTTAGTTAAACCAAAGGACATGACGAGAAATTTGTAATGTCCATAACGCGTCCGGAATGCCGTTTTAGGAATATCTTGTTCTTTCACCTTCAGTTGGTGGTAACCAGACCGCAGGTCTATCCTTGAAAACCAGCTGGCACCCTGAAGTTGATCGAACAAGTCGTCAATCCTTGGTAGCGGGTATCGATTCTTTACGGTCAGCTTATTGAGCTCACGATAGTCAATGCACATCCGCATGCTACCATCTTTCTTCTTGACGAATAAAACTGGAGCACCCCACGGTGAGATACTCGGCCGGATGAAGCCCTTATCCAATAAATCTTGCAACTGGTCCCTCAATTCCACCATCTCTGAAGGAGCCAATCGATATGGTGCCTTAGCGACAGGCTGTGCTCCCGGTAACAAATCAATCTGGAATTCGATTTCGCGGTCCGGCGGCACACCAGTCAGATCTTCAGGAAAGACATCAGGAAACTCACGCACTACCGACACGTCTGACAATTATGGCTCTAGCGCGTCCACATCTTTTACGTAGGCCAAGTAAGCGCTACACCCACGTCTCATGTACTTTTCAGCTTTGATCATCGACACGACATTCGGCACACAACACACCTTATCCCCACGAACCGTAACAGAACTACCATCGGGCGCTGTTAGACGAATCATTTTCTTGCTACATACAATATTGGCTTCATAGCTAGCTAACCAATCCATGCCTAACACCACATCAAAACCTCCTAAGGCCATAACATGCAACCTAGCAGGGAACTTACAATCTTCTAACTCAATCAGGCAATCCTCAATCACTTCAGTTATCTTAGTGGACTTACCAATGGCTGTTTCTACATAAAAGGGCTCGTCTATCTTCCTACTCTTATCATGCAATAAACGACAAAAGGCAGTAGACACAAAACTCCTACTTGCACCGGAATCAAAGAGCACCGAAGCATATTCGTGATCCACCAGAAACATACCTGAAACTACTTCTGGATCTGCCTTGGCCTCCTCCCGAGTTATGTTGAATGCCCTCGCCTTCGCTTTTGAATCGTCACCCCTTCCTTTATCTCCGGCATTAACCGTTCCTGATCCTGCTGATTTTCCTTTCTTACAGTCCCTACCCACATGTCCTATCTCGCCACACTGGTGACATTTCCCCGCCTTGCAATCCCTAGCATAGTGGCCCTCACCCCCACACCTAAAACATTTTCCAGTTCCAACTCTACACTCCCCCGAATGACCCTTTCCACACTTTCTACAAACACCTCCTCCCCCAATATTTCCCTGTCTTCCGGACTGATCTTCAACCCTCATCCTCTTCTCCCCACTCCTGAAGTTATCACCTCCGAACCTCTTCCCATTGCCATTCTTATTCCCACTCCATCTCTCCACCTTCTTTTGTGCAGGTACCGGACCTCTTTTGTCGTACAGTCTCCCAGCTAGATCCACCACCGACCTGAACGTGTCTGGTCTGGCTGCAATCAAGTGCCTCCTGATATCCACAGGCAAACCCTCTATGTACCTCTTGATCTTCCTAGTCACAGGTGTCACCATGTCCGGGACAAGTCTTGCAAGTTCATTAAACTTGGAGGTATACTCTAGATGAGTCATGTCCCCAGCCTCCAAATGCAAGAGCTCCCTTTCAATCTTGTCTAATTCTCGATGAGGGCAATACTCCTCCAGCACTAACTCTTTCAGCTCAGACCACCTCATCTTGGCTATCGATCGCTTTCCTTCAGCCTGGACAATATTGTCCCACCAGCACAACGCTAAGTCGACAAAAGAATGGGTGGCGAACTTAACCTTCTAATCTTCGCGGCATTCGCTAATTTCCAGTACCGCTTCCATCTCTCTGATCCAACGATGAGCGGCAGTAGCATTGCCGTTACCGTCGAAGGTTGGGGGCTTGCACCTCTGAAATGCCCCATAGTTGCACCCCCTAGTCGTCTCTCTCTCAGCCTCCTCCTCACTGTCGTCATCATGGATTACCACCTTAGGGTTTGATGGCTCCTCTTCAGATTCCTCCGTCCTCCCAGTGGACCTTCCAGAATTCTTCTCATTTTCCTTCTCCTTCTTATCAGCTTTCTCTCCATCCTTAACTGCTTTGAGCACCTCATTCACCACTGATGTGCGTGAAACGGTCTATCAAAATAAACTAAATTAACTAACCTAGACTCGACCTAGACACTCGAGTTAAAAACGAAACAACCTAAACTAGACCTAGCTGACAGGCAAGTGTACCTATCGACTGTAGAATAGCTAAAGGAAGTACGGATATCGAACCCACGAGACACTAGAATAGAAAGACCTAGACTCAACTAAAGGAATAACAATTAATTATAAGATTGGGGGTTTTAATTAGCAACTAAAGACTAAAATTAATAATTAACAGAAATGAACTAAAAAGTGCAGAAATGAACGTAAAGATGACTGATTTAAAAGTACTGATTAATTGAAGATGACACTATCTAGATAGAATCCTAGTTGAGATGCATGAATGTAAAAATAGTTCAGAATTATGAATGGGTTGGTTTTCTAAAGATACATATCCTAAGGAAGACTTAGTGGATCCCAGACCATTCACCGGGTGTGACCAAAATGACCCCTAAAGACATGTGTTATGCTTACCAACGGCTAAGTTTTCCTTTCAGTTAACCTAGCGATATTAAAGTACCAGATAGGTGTTGAACAAACTAGTCTAACATACCACAAACATTTAAAATGCAAGAGGTGACTTGATTATGGTTCAATTAAACATGATTATCAGATTATCAATTAACCTAGAATCTAATGACCAAGATCAATCAACTAACCTTTATCTTTCAATTTCCAGTTAAGATACACACTGATTTCTTATCCAATTACACATGCAATCCTAAGACTCTACTACGTCTAGCAAAATCCCTAGTAAACCACAAACACCAAGTCACGTGCTAGATATGATAACCACAATTGAAAGACATTCATAGGCTAATCATATAGGATAAACATGCATCCAAGAACAGAAATCAATACATAATACTCATTCAATTCAACCAAAATCAAGTCTTTTACAATAATATCATCCATTCATCAATTCAACCATTCAAATATCCACAATCATCAACTAATCATCATCTAGATAGTGTACAAGGACTTAGCTACTCATAATCAGATCAAACAGTAACAAAACTCAGATTCAATCAAGTTATACATCATGTTCGAGAAGGAAAACAATAACGAAAATGATTAGAACCCGAAATCAAGCACACGAATGATCCAAGCTTCAATCCTATGCTCCAAGATGCTCCAAATCAACCCTTTCGTTCGTCTCAGCCGCTCCAAGTCGTGAATATCTCAAAATTAGGGTTCAAAACGACTTAAACAAGCTTTAAACAAGTTTTTCACGTCTGAGGGTCTCTCGCGTCGCGCGACGGGATTTGGGGAAAACCTTCACGCCGCGCGACGGGTAAAAATCTGATTTTTGACGCGGTGGCATTTTCGTAAATAAAGTGAAATCTGAGGTCCGTCGCGCTGCGCGAGGGGAAACTAATTACCCGTCGCGCGACGCTACGGGGGTATCTTTCCAGAAAGTTTCTTCTTTTCTTTTTTTCTTTTTTTCTTTTTTTCTTTGACTCGTCTGTCACCCGCAGCGCATCCAGAATCATCGTTTTATCCAATTTAGCATATTTTCACCTCCTTTTATTCAAAAACCTACACAAACACAAAATATTAAGTAATAAACAAAAACGAGGCGATATCTAAACTAAATGACTCGAAAAACATATAAAATGTGCACAGAAAATCGATATATTTTGCAATACATCAAATATCCCCACACTTGACTCTTTTTCGTCCCTGAAAAAGCATTTTACCCTATATTCACAATCAGGGACTACAAACCACACCTGAACAAAATAAATTGAAAAATGAGTCTTAGTTATTGTTTAAACCAAACATACTAGCACTAGCAAATCAGGTCTCTTTGTCATGTTAGCTATTAAGTTCAAATGAGCAAACTGGGTATGTCAAAAGGATCTCACACCTAGGAAAATACGAGTTACCAATCTATTTTTTTTTTGATAGGCACAAGTCAAACTATTTAGGTTGTTCTACCCGCTATAACCTGAAAACTAACATATCTAAAAGAAACTGATATTCTCATGTGGAACATAATGGAACGAAGTTTTGAAAATTTTATAAATATTTGGTTCACCTAGTGACTCTAGACCCACATATTCCACAACGCCTCACAATTTGTCACTCCACTCGGCTATTTTTTCTAGAAACTAGTAAAAATTGTACTAGTATTTTTCTGGAACACTCAAATACCTAACCATGACACGACATTATCATAAGCTTGTAAAGGAATCCAATCTCCACCAAATGACACATGAACCATGCACAAATCAAGTAGGTCTTTAGTAGGGTTGTAACGAGGCTAGGGTTTAGGCTAGGAAACACAAAGGAAAACAAACGAAGATGATTAGATGAACGCGGTTTTACTAGGCCAACATAATATACAAATGCTAAACAAACAAAACCGAATTATACTATGGATCCATACTCACTAAACACTACTAACTAGAACTTCTTTCCTTCTCTTTCTTTTCTTTTCTGGAATTTTCTCATCAATATACTTTTTTCATTTTTTTTCTTTTCTTGAATTTTCTTGATTTTATTTATTTTTTTTTTCCAATTTTCTCTTCTTTTTTTTTTCTTTACATAAACGAAATACAATGAAATAAACACAACTGCAAATATAACTAGACACTAGCTCAACCGGTTCATCCAAACACACAGGCCAAAACAAATGGGTTCGCACAAAACAAAGGCTTAGGCTTACTGGGTTAAACAAAGAAGAATGGATAACAAAAGGCTCAGACGGGCTAACTAGTGGATAAACATTTAAGGGTAAGAAAAGATAGGCTTCAAAAAGGCTCAAATCCTAAGTGCCTCTATCACTTTTGTGCAAGTTCATTAGTCCATGGTCTCAGCTAGTATATCCTAAACAAGTTCTAAAATGTACATATCATGTGGCAATCACTCAACCAAGCAGATGCATATAAAATGCGTATAAATAACGAGTAACAAAAAGGCTTACCTCATAAATCGAAACTGAAGGGAAAAGGGTATAAGTTGTGGAACATTTGTAAGTCTATTATCCCTAGGTTATACCACCAATTTACATGTTCATTTTATGGAATTTAATGAAGCCACTAACTTTCTAATTTATTTGCATAAATAGGATAGTAGTGTGCCAGATCTGTGAGTAATAAGTTTCTATTATACAGTTAGTTTAACAACCTATAGGAGTGCCTTAATTTCCTAACACTTGGCTTCTCGTCTCTCCTAGGATGAGTACCCACAATGCCTCCCATTTTTTTAAGTGAATTAGAAACACTTAGGAGACCTTTCAAAGCTAGTTGGATTAACCTATAACCCACTAATCAACCTATTATTATTATTATTTATTTTTTTTATTTTATTTTTTATTTTATTTTTTTTACAACTGACACTATATACAGATTCGAACGACAGTTACCCATCCCCACACTTGAACATGGCATTGTCCCTAATGCAGAAATGAAAACCTGACCCAAACAACTAAACAAGAAAGACAAAAACTAAAAAAAACTAAAAACAAGGAAAATAAACAAAAACAAAGATAAACTCGAAAGGACTTAGCTGGTAAAATATAAGAAGACTGTCATGTGCCAGTCTTTTCCAGAAAATGCCTTCCAATTTGAACGTGCACAGCAAACAATTTCCAATCTCACACACGAACAAAAGCGGCCACCATTCAATCATTCTCCCGTTCTTCATACAAGATCCTTCTCTTTTTTCTTGCCATTGATAATGCTCCTGGTCAGCTGGGTCACCACGGGGTCTTTGCTTTGGTCCCCTCCTCTTCTTTGATGGTCTTGCTTCTGACATGCCTGGATATCAAAGAAGAAAAACGCAAGAATTTAGCAATTAAAGCAACTCACCAAACTATTTTTTGTATTTTAATTTTTTTTTGAACAAGTGGAAACACCCGTATAGCATTTCGTTCGCGAATGTAACCTGTTAAATAAAACTGTGAAATTAAAACTAAAAAGTTGGTCTAGAAAAAAAAACTGATAAATGTTAGACTAAATCTCGCTCGAATGGAGATTGAGTACGAGCGAGATGGTCTAGAAAAAAAAATGCAAAAATAAAGCAAAACAAACAAACTGAGCAAATAAACCTAGAAAAGACTCATGTTACACATCTACCCCATCCCGGCACTTTAATTGTCCTCAATTAAATACCTGGTGCTCAACAAAAATTGCATGTTCAAATAATACATACTAATATCCCAAATCAACCAATTTCCCGTTATCATGCAAGTCTGACAATCCATCAAAAGATGTCACGAGTTATCAACAACGTATGATTGAAACAATTACCTAGAAACTGCGTTAGCACAAGGTATAACCCAAATCAACTTGAACATTGTTGGTCAATAAACATAAGCAATCCAAAATGACCCATATAGTTCCCACAAAACAACAATATGCAATAATGTATACCAATTCAAGTCAAATAACCACAATTGTTTCACGTCAAATAACATAAATCTACAAAACTTGGTACTAAAACAAATTAACATCTAAGATAGAAACAGAAAATCATACCTGAAGTGAGATGCAAGTGAAAGTGAGAAAAAAAAATTGCAAACTTGAATAAAAACTTGAAACCCACTAGCGGTGATGGTGGCTGCGACGGCAGTGGAGGAGGTGGTAGGTGGTGCGGTGGATGAATGGTATTGTGGTGGAGAGGGGTAATGAAAATTAGGGCTTGAAAGGGGAAGAAAAGGGGAAAAAACCCGTCTGTGGGTGCATCGCGTCGCGCGACGATGATGGTCAAAAACCCTCGCGCAGCGCGAGGGGGGTGTTTTGGCAGAAAGTTTAGATTTGTTTTTTTTTTCCTCCTTTTTTTTTTCCTTCTTCCAACACTTAGAAAATTTTATAGGTTTTTCACCCAAACCTCCCAAACACCATTGTTAAGCCACAATTTACCATTTTCTTTCAGGTTTTCCACTTCCATTCGGTTATGATTTCCTGCAAAATAACTCAAACACACAACAAAACAAAACAAAGAAAAATAGCTAGAAACGAAGTAAAAAATGAAAAGAAAAATAAGAAACAAGAAATTACATACTATACACTCGGGTGTTATCCCGAGAATCTTTCATTAAGCAGTTACTCCTTTGGAACCCCGATGAGTTCCACATCATCCTCGGTGTTCTTCTCAACCGGACCTCCTATGTAAAGCTTCAACCTGTGACCACTCACTTTCCAAGAAATACCTGTATCGTCATGTATCTCAATTGTACCATAAGGAAACACCTCTTTCACAGTAAATGGTCCACTCCACCTAGACTTAAGCTTACCCGGGAATAGTTTCAAACGTGAATTATAAAGCAAAACTCTATCCCCACACTCAAAGTCCTTACCGCCTTTCAACTTCCTATCATACAACGCCTTAGTACGCTCCTTGTAACTCAATGATCGGTCATAGGCCTCTTCCCTAAGCTCATCTAACTCATGTAATTGGAGAAACCATTTTCTACCCACCTTAGACAAATCAAGATTGACCGTCTTCAACGCCCAATAAGCTCTATGCTCTAACTTTACCTGTAAATGACACGTTTTTCCATAGATCATCCTAAAGGGAGTGGTTCCTATAGGTGTCTTATATGCGGTTCTAAAGGCCCAAAGCGCATCGTCTAACTTATCGGACCAATCCTTACAGTTTGCTCCTACGGTTTTCTCCAATATCCTCTTAATGCCCCTATTTGCATTCCCTACTTGACCACTAGTTTGGGGATGGTAAGCTGTGGATAACCTATGTGTGACCCCATAACGTGCAAGTGTCTTCTCCATTTAAGCATTACAAAAGTGTGTCCCCCTATCACTAATCAACGCCTTAGGAGTACCGAACCTAACAAACACTTCCTAAGGAACTGAACCACTACACGACCGTCATTAGTGGGTAAAGCTTGAGCCTCCACCCACTTGGAAACATAATCAATGGCCACAAGAATGTAACGGTTCTTCTGTGACACCGTGAAGGGTCCCATGAAGTCGATACCCCAAACATCAAACACTTCTACTACCTGAATCGGGCTCTGGGGCATCTCGTTTCGAGATGAAATATTACCGGACCTCTGACACGCATCACAACTACTCACAAACTCGACAGCATCCCTGAACACAGTCGGCCAATAGAAACCAGAATCTAAGACTTTCCTAGCAGTGTAAGCAGAACCAAGATGACCTCCTGCTAAGCCCTGATGACAGTTCTTAAGGATCTCTAATCCTTCTTCTCGACTGACACATCTCCGAATCACATTATCAACTCCTATACGAAAGAGAAATGGCTCATCCCAGATATAGCGTTTGGCATCAGTAAAGAACTTCCTCTTCTGTTGGCGTGTCATGCCCTTAATCACAGTTCCATCTGCCAGGAAGTTTACCAAATCAGTGAACCATGGGAAACCTTGCTGCTCAGCTTTCACAAAACTCAAAGACTCGTGAGGGAATCTATCTCCTATTGCCTCCACATGCAACTCCTCTCTACTCGGATCCTCCAACCTAGACAGGTGATCCGCTGCCACATTCTCCGCCCCCTTTTTATCCTTGATCTCGATGTCGAATTCAGATAGCAAAAGAACCCACCGTATCAGACGAGGTTTGGCATCTTTCTTTGCGAAAAGGAATCGCAATGCTGCATGATCAGTGTAAACGATGGTCTTCGAAAGCACGAGATAGGAACGGAATTTATCAAATGCAAAGACAACTGCTAGAAGCTCCTTCTCAGTGGTGGTGTAATTCTCCTGAGCTTCATTGAGTGTCTTACTCGCATAGTAGATCGGATGGAAGTGCTTGTCCTTCCTTTGTCCTAGAACAGCCCCGACTGCATAATCACTCGCATCACACATGAGCTCAAAGGGTAAGCTCCAGTCAGGGGCCACTAGGATAGGAGCATTAGTCAGTTTCTCCTTCAGAAACTCAAAAGCCTTAAGACATTCCTTGTCAAAGACAAAAGGAACATCTTTCCCAAGAAGATGGGTCATAGGACGGGTGATCTTGGAAAAATCTTTAATGAACCTACGATAGAAACCCGCATGACCTAAGAAACTACGAATGGATTTCACGTTAGTCGGAGGAGGGAGCCTAGAAATAGTATCTATCTTAGCGCGATCAACCTCTATACCCTCACGCGAAATCTTGTGCCCTAGAACGATGCCTTCTGTCACCATGAAGTGACACTTCTCCCAATTAAGCATGAGATTTGTCTCAATACACCTCTGCAACATCCTCCTAAGGTTCTCGAGACACGAATCAAATGAAGCACCATAAACAGAGAAGTCGTCCATAAACACCTCCATGGACTTCTGAAGCATGTCCTGAAAGATGGCTACCATGCACCTCTGAAAAGTAGCTGGAGCGTTACATAACCCAAACGGCATACGACGGTATGCAAAAGTCCCGTCAGGGCATGTAAAGGTGGTTTTCTGCTGGTCCTCGGGTGCGATAGGAATCTGGAAGTAACCAGAGAAACCATCAAGAAAACAGTAAAACTGATGACCCGATAAACGCTCCAACATTTGATCAATGAAAGGAAGAGGGAAGTGGTCCTTCTTGGTAGCATCATTCAGCCTCTTGTAATCGATGCAGACTCTCCAACCAGCCACTGTACGGGAAGGGATTAACTCATTCTTCTCATTCACCACTACTGTCATCCCTCCCTTCTTTGGGACTACCTGCACCGGGCTAACCTAATCTGAATATGGAATCGGGTAGATAACTGCAGCTTCAAGGAGCTTCTCTACCTCCTTCTTGACAACCTCCTGCATCTTCGGGTTTAGCCGTCTCTGGGGCTGGACTACAGGTTTGTACTCATCTTCCATGAGTATCTTATGCGTGCAAAATGAAGGGTGGATACCCTTTATATCACTAAGTCTCCACGCAATAGCCTCTTTATTTGCCTTAAGCACATCTATCAACCTCTCCTTCTCAACATTCGTTAATTTAGAAGAAATAATGACAGGAAAAGTGTTCCCACCACCCAAGAAAGCATACTCTAAGTGAGAGGGGAGCTCCTTGAGCTCAAGGGGTAGTGGTTATTCAACCGAGGGCTTCTCTCTCTCCTCCTCGGGAACATCAACAGCAGCGAGCGACTCAGAATGCTAAACTGGCTCGCTTTCTGGGAGGACCTCATCCTCAACTACCTGGTCCTCCTCATCTAACTCGTGTGAAGATAACAGGTCTGCTCCACAAATGTACTCAAGACACCGACCCATTTGAGTGAAAAATGAATCAATGAAGTAAACAGAATCATCTTGAGCACCCGAGTTCTTCATCGCCTTTATGACATCAAAGGTGACTACCTCATCCCCTACACGAAGTGTAATCTGACCGTCATATACATCGATCAATGCCTTAGCGGTTCTCAAGAAGGGGCGCCCCAGAATGAGTGGGACCTAATCGTCAGCCTCCATATCAAGAATAACGAAATCCACGGGGAACACGAACTTATCCACCTTCACCAACAGATTCTCCACTATGCCCCGTGGATATTTGACAGATCGATCTGCCAAAGAGATACTCATGCGCGTTGGAGTCGGATCTCCAAGGTCTAGCTTATGATAGAGAGAATATGGCATCAAGTTGATACTAGCCCCAAGATCAGCCAATGCGTGGTTCACAGTAGAACTACCAAACAAACACGGGATAGTGAATATACCCGGATCTGCTAATTTCTCCGGTAGCTTACTTTGAACCACCGCAGAGCAATGCGCGCTAAGAGAGACAGAAGATAGGTCCTCCAGTTTCTTCGTATTGGTAAGAAGATCCTTAAGAAATTTAGCATATTTAGGCATATACTGGAGGGCCTCGATAAACGGAAGATTGACCTTAAGTTGCTTAAACAGCTCTAAGAAATGCCCATAATCCTTAGCATATTTTTGATGCTTCAGACGCTCAGGATACGGGACTCGAGTCAAATCTACCTCGGGAATCTTCTTCTCAACCGACTCTCCGTTCGACGCGGTACTTGCTGGGATTACCTTCTTTTGCGTCCCCCGGGAGTCTCCATCTCAATCTCTTCATCCATTACCTCTTCATCTTCAGGTGGTGTCACTTCCTTCTCTCCTCCTCTGCCACTACGAGTAGTTACGACCTTCGCATGTGCATTCGGGTGTGTGTAAGTGTTAGCGGGGAGTGGACCTATCGGGTTCTGATCTAACTTCTTAGAAACCTCACCTACGACACGCTGCAAATCTAAGAAAGCGGATTGCTGATTCTTAAGAAGAATATCATGCTCATCTAGACGCTTCTGTGTAACCTGATCTCGAGTAACCAACTGGTTTAGCATCTGTGACTGGTTCATCAACAAATCCTCTATCTTCTTCATTCCATCTCCATTACCACCTGAACTACTACCTATATCACCTCCAGCAGGCTGAGTGTGCTGCCTCTGCTGAAACCCCGGTGGATTTCCTCCTGATCGCCAACCGAAGTTAGGATGTCCTCTCCACCCGTATGCACCACCAGCTCCTCTTCCCTGACCACTAATAAAATCTACCTGCTCCTGTGCCACCAACGGGCAGTCTATGGTGTCATGTCCTCCTCTGCACATCTCACATTTGTTCACACTCATCTGCAGATTTTTGATATCTTTTCTGAGAGCCGTAAGAGCAGCTGCGATGCTAGTATCAGTAGTGACCTGATGAACACCCCTCGAGGTCACGGGGGCTCTAGCCTTAGGAATGGAATTCCTGGAATGTGGACTTTGCTGCCCAGCAAGTGCAAAGCTCTCAAACATCTCCTCACACTCTTCTGCAGTCTTCTTCTCCATGATGTGACCTCCTGCTGCAGTGTTGAACATTTGTTGAGTGGAATAAGTGAGACCATTATAGAACTTCTCAATGAGTGCCCAATCAGTCAAACCGTGCTGGGGACAACGGCTGCGCAGGTTGCTGAATCTCTCCCACGCCATGTGATAGGGCTCATCAGGATCCATTTTGAAAGAGTGAATTTGTTCCCTAAGTCTGGCAGCTCTGGAAGGAGGATAATATTTCTTGAGAAACTTATCCTTCAGATCCTCCCATGTAGTGATGGAATCCTGGGGTTGAGTCTCGATCCAAGTGTTAGCTCGAGCCTGCAGAGTAAAAGGAAAGAGACGAAGGTAGATCGCCTCTTTCGTTGCACCATGGATGTTAAACGTATCGTAGATACGAATAAAACGTGACACGTGTCCTGGAGCATCCTCATCAGCCAGTCCATGGAACTGGGTGGCGTTAGTGATGGTGGACATCACATAAGAAGGAATTTGCCAATTATTGGCAGCATCGACATTAGGACAGGTGATAGCAGATCTACCCCCTGTGATGCCATCACTAGCTCGCTGATGGACAGTGCGCCTAGGAGGAGGGGGATTGTCACCCATTGCAGTTGAATCAGAAAAAGGAATCGGACGTACCTTACTGTGTAGAATGGCTACCAAACGCTCACGAAGTGCGATGTACCTCTCGTGATACTCTCTCTCAGGTTCAGAAAATCCAGAAAACTCAGGTGGTCCTTTTGACCTAGTGTGTGGCATGCACTGAAAGAAAGAATAGATAGATTTAGAAAGATGAACTAAAAGAAATGAACTAAAGACTCTTAAAAAGAAAAAGAAATTAAAACTATTGTTTATCCTAAAGGAAACTAGACTCGCTATTGCCAAGTGTCCCCGGCAACGGCGCCAAAAACTTGATGTGCGTGAAACGGTCTATCAAAATAAACTAAATTAACTAACCTAGACTCGACCTAGACACTCGAGTTAAAAACCAAACAACCTAAACTAGACCTAGCTGACAGGCAAGTGTACCTATCGACTGTAGAATAGCTAAAGGAAGTACGGATATCGAACCCACGAGACACTAGAATAGAAAGACCTAGACTCAACTAAAGGAATAACAATTAATTATAAGATTGGGGGTTTTAATTAGCAACTAAAGACTAAAATTAATAATTAACAGAAATGAACTAAAAAGTGCAGAAATGAACGCAAAGATGACTGAGTTAAAAGTACTGATTAATTGAAGATGACACTATCTAGATAGAATCCTAGTTGAGATGCATGAATGTAAAAATGGTTCAGAATTATGAATGGGTTGGTTTTCTAAAGATACATATCCTAAGGAAGACTTAGTGGATCCCAGACCATTCACCGGGTGTGACCAAAATGACCCCTAAAGACATGCGTTATGCTTACCAACGGCTAAGTCTTCCTTTCAGTTAACCTAGCGATATTAAAGTACTAGATAGGTGTTGGACAAACTAGTCTAACATACCACAAACATTTAAAATGCAAGAGGTGACTTGATTATGGTTCAATTAAACATGATTAACAAGATTATCAAATTACCAGATCTGAACCGTTTACCAGTTATCAATTAACCTAGAATCTAATGACCAAGATCAATCAACTAACCTTTATCTTTCAATTTCCAGTTAAGATACACACTGATTTCTTATCCAATTACACATGCAATCCTAAGACTCTACTACGTCTAGCAAAATCCCTAGTAAACCACAAACACCAAGTCACGTGCTAGATATGATAACCACAATTGAAAGACATTCATAGGCTAATCATATAGGATAAACATGCATCCAAGAACAGAAATCAATACATAATACTCATTCAATTCAACCAAAATCAAGTCTTTTACAATAATATCATCCATTCATCATTTCAACCATTCAATATCCACAATCATCAACTAATCATCATCTAGATAGTGTACAAGGACTTAGCTACTCATAATCAGATCAAAACAGTAACAAAACTCAGATTCAATCAAGTTATACATCATGTTCGAGAAGGAAAACAATAACGAAAATGATTAGAACCCGAAATCAAGCACACGAATGATCCAAGCTTCAATCCTATGCTCCAATTGCTCCAAGATGCTCCAAATCAACCCTTTCGTTCGTCTCAGCCGCTCCAAGTCGTGAATATCTCAAAATTAGGGTTCAAAACGACTTAAACAAGCTTTAAACAAGTTTTTCACGTCTGAGGGTCTCTCGCGTCGTGCGACGGGATTTGGGGAAAACCTTCACGCCGCGCGGCAGGTAAAAATCTGATTTTTGACGCGGTGGCATTTTCGTAAATAAAGTGAAATCTGAGGTCCGTCGCGCTGCGCGAGGGGAAACTAATTACCCGTCGCGCGACGCTACGGGGGTATCTTTCCAGAAAGTTTCTTCTTTTCTTTTTTTCTTTTTTTCTTTGACTCGTCTGTCACCCGCAGCGCATCCAGAATCATCGTTTTATCCAATTTAGCATATTTTCACCTCCTTTTATTCAAAAACCTACACAAACACAAAATATTAAGTAATAAACAAAACGAGGCGAAATCTAAACTAAATGACTCGAAAAACATATAAAATGTGCACAGAAAATCGATGTATTTTGCAATACATCAACCACCGAGGGTAAGACATCTTGCATGACATTGTAGACTTCATCGGCAATAGCCTCCTTCACAGTGTATTTGAGGGTGGCTGATCCCTCACCCTCTGGTTGACTATGGAGGTCTGACTCCTCGTGAACCGTCTCGGGAGCCTTAGCTTTGCTCCGGGTGACGCGTGGTGTAGTAGTACGACCACCTTGAGGACGTCCACGTGTAGCCTTCGCAGTTTTCCTACCCGCCATATCTAATTCCTATAAGATTTAAACACCGAAATGGTTATTCAAGTTAATTGCTTAGATCATTACAAGTATGGTAAGTCCTTAATTACAGTGGCCAAGTGTGATTAACTACTTACCTTACCCTCCTGTCCCAAGCAATCACTATCCTAACACATGTTAGTGTTCAAATCTACACATATAGTAAGCAAATAGCACTCACACGTATTGCCAGTTTACATGAAATATTTTACCTGATGGCACGTAGCTACTTGGGTTGGCATCCTTCATTTGGTCCCATTCCCAGTTTAAGTTTAGGTTTGAAAAATGTTTTACCTATTTCTCTTAAACTTTGGCTCTGATACCAACTTGTAAGTCCCCGTTCCCGGGAAGCCTCACAGTTGGTTAATCATAGCATAAAATCGGTTTGATAGCAAAACATCGCAGCGGAAATAATTAAAACATTCAGTTAATACTTAAAAACCATATCATGCTCAAATACATGTCCTTTTTAATTGTAAACCAAAACATAATTCTTGTTCATAAATTTCAATAGAGGTTTCATAAACAGGAATGCCATCCACATTTCCCCAAGTAGCTCCACAGTACCATCCTCAACATCAGCACCTACCTGCCAACTATTATGCATAAAAGTCAGCTTTGCTGAGTGAGTTCTAGTTTTAAGTAAATAGTAAATATAACTTTGTCTTTTATATAATGACCATGCATACGTAATACATACATTTCATCATAATAAGCATGTTCATTATCTTTCATTCATTAATATCTTCCACTTTAGCATAAACGAGATTGCACAAAGCAAGAGCTCCATGTTGATTGACAACAAATGCCAATCCATGTCGGTACACATGAAAACGGTAGCTAACCCCCGACAGTTGATCCACACTGCAAGGCACTCAGCCCGCTCATGAATACGGATCCATCATCATACGTGAGACTCACATAAGTGAAGTCTATCATAGTGCTTGCAAGACTTTTCGTCATCATACGGGCCCGGGTAACATTCATTAGGTTCCACTTCTTATTAATATTATCTTTCACATAATATATAATAAGTAACTTATTAAGTGCACCACATACCAAGTACTAGTCATCCTTATCTTGAAAACCTTATATTTAGTATGCATAATAGCCCCAAAACATGGAAAACACTTAAATAAGGGGATCTAGAACTCACCTGGACTTAGCAATTAACTTCAATCCTAAGTTGCTTAAGCTATAGTCCAAACACTCTAGCTGCATGAAAGTTAATACACAAAACATCATTTTCTTCATAGTTTCGCCCACAGTTTCGCTGCAGTGAAACTGCAGTTTCGCCAGCAGTTTCGCTGGGCAGCACTTCTGCTAGTTTTGCTAGACAGATTCGCTGCCTTGAGCGCCCAACTTTCGTTGGAATTTCCTAGTTTTGCAATATCTAAGGGTCAACCTGGGCACTTGCGAACATATCAGCGAAACAGTAGTTTCGCCCCAGCGAATCTGTAGTTTCGCTAGAACTTCTCTTAGTTTCGCTGACTAATTTCGCTGGATGTGTGCTCAGTTTCGCTGGATCGGGGCACAGTTTCACTAGATGCATATCAGTGATGAACCAGCTCGTTTTTAACCCAAAATGTTAACTTTTTACGTCCAAATCCTTGGTTTACCTTCCATGAAACCATTTCTAGCATTTTTACACGTTTTCATACGTAAAATTCGACCTTTATGTGTTTCTTTGAGACTTTTAAAACCCCAAAACCCTAGAATCTGGGTTTGATCAACAGAGAGGTTTAGAGGTCGATTCTTACCTTGTTTGTTGCTCCTTTCTTTGAGATTTGATGCACAAACACCCAGATCTTCAATCCCTTGATCTTAGAAGCTTCAAATCTTATGATTTCACCACTTTCTTTCTCTACTTTCTCTCTCTACGAATTTGGTGGCTAGGGTTGATAATGTTGAAATGAATCTGATCATGCATTGTTTAAGGGCTGATTAGGGCCCTTAAACCCACCAACACATAGCCCATTAAGGCTAATTTGGTCCATAGCCCAACAATTTATCCTTATTTCTTAAATTAATCCCTTAAAAGCCCATTATTATTACATGGCTTGTCTTCGGGAAATTTCGGGGCGTTACAGTTCTTATACGGGGCGTATAACCCCTCTGACAACCCCTTGAATTTTTCCTCATAGTTAGTGTTGAAATTTACTATACGTGTCCTATAGCCGCTATATGTGTCGTATAGGGGGGTCGTATAGGGCTATGTGGGGCATATTGCTCTCTGACAGCCCCTCTAAATTTACCTCATTTTCAATGTATTCGACCCTATACGTCGCTTATGGACCCATACGCGACGTATAGAGTGGTGTTGATTTATCTTAGTGGGTGTCTCTATATTAGGACTCATAATTATTCCAATTAATAATTTTTAGCTTAAATAATTAAAATAAGTTATTAAAAATAATAAATATAAAATGGTTTTGGATTTAAGTCTTATTCTGAGTAAAAATATTTAGAATTAAGGCAGAGAGTTTTTCCAATTGTGTGTTTCCTACTAAGAATGTTGGGTGTGCGGTCTTGGCTTGAAACAGATGGATGAGTCCGATTAAGATAACAAATATCCCATCGCAGCCGACGCCCACCTGCCGCTGTTAAACCACCTGCCACCACCAACCATTACCACTTACATCACATCCCGTAGACCAGCAGACCCCAGCCGACGCCATCGACCTGCCATCGCGAAGCCAGCACGAAATCTTTTGGTGAGCTTGTTCCATCTTCGGGTTTTCATATATGCTTTTAGTCTTCTGTGGTTTGTGCCTAATTGATTAGTTGTTATAACTTGCTGATTAGTTGTATAATTGTTAGTGTTTTGCTATTAATTACCGAGTAAGTTGTATATTGTTGGTTGAGTTTGTGTGTTGATCATTTGTGGCTTGTTGTCTTCATTTCTGGTCAATCTTAGATCTGTTCTCTAGATAGGTTTCATTGGCTTACTGTAAGGTCTTGATTACTGCATGTGCCCCTAGCGTATGGTTGACCACATGTGACAGTTCCTTTTGATTGTGCTTTACTTGTGCTTGGTTTCTTTCTAATGTGTTGTCCATGTTTTTTATTTTTTAGTGGTTTTAGTAGACTCTGTCTGGTATAATAGATAGTAGAAGCCATTATGCTGCCCCGAGATCATGTTCGGTGAGGAGAGGTGCGAAGACAGGGAATAAGGTTTGTAGATTAAGAGTGGCATCGTGGAATGTAGGAACCTTAACTAGTAAGTTACTAGAGTTAATTGATGTGCTGAAGAAACGTAGGGTCCACATAGCATGCCTGCAGGAGACTAGATGGCGAGGTGGGAGGGCAAAATAGTGCAATAGTTATAAACTATGGTATTCAGGGTCTGATGGAGCTAAAAACGGAGTAGGTTTTCTAGTTGCTAAGGAACTTCAAGATAATGTAGTGGAGGTGAGAAGATACAATGATAGAATTATGTTGTTAAGAATAGTAATAGGAGATGAGGTAGTGACGGTAGTTAGTGCGTATGCACCATATGTTGGACTAGGGGAAACGGAAAGAAAAACGTTCTGGGAGAGTTTAGACCATGTTATGGCCGACATACCTAGAGAAGAAAAGTTATACATAGGAGGAGATTTTAATGGACATATTGGAAGGGATAATGAGCATTTCCAACTGGTGCATGGAGGATACGGGTATGGTCTTAGGAATGACGGCGGTAGGGAGCTTCTTGAATTTGCATTAGCGCATGACTTAGGCATCATAAATTCGTTCTTTAAGAAAAGAGACTCGCATCTAATCACGTTTAGCAGCGGCGGGAGACACACGCAGATAGACTATTTATTGGTGAGGAGGGAAGATCATAGCTCGTGGAAAGACTGTAAAGCAATCCCGGGAGAGACGGTTGTGACGCAACACCATATGTTGGTGGCGGATATACGCGTCAAGAGGCCAATTGCCCAACGGAACAGAAGAATTACACCCAAGATCAGATGGGGTCAGCTCAAAGACGAAAAGATTACCATTTTTAGAGATAAAGTCATACCAATGAACCAAACTGGGCCACAAGAAGACGCAAACCAAAAGTGGGAGGTTATGGTAACTAGGCTCATCCAAGCAGCTACAGAAACGCTTGGAGTTACAACAAAAAGGACAGTTGGTCATAAGGAATCATGGTGGTGGAACGAAAATGTACAAGAGAAGATACATATCAAACAACAAAGTTTTAGAGAGCTCATACGATGTAACAGTGAGGAAGAACACACAGAGCTAAAACAAAAGTACAAGGAGGCTAAGAGACAAGCGAAAAAATCGGTGTCAGAGACAAAGAACGCGGCATATGAAATGATGTATAAGCGATTAGAGACGAAAGAAGGAGAGCATGACATGTTTAAGATAGCCAAGGCAAGAGAAAGAAGAAGACAGGACCTGAGAATGGTCAAGTTCATAAAGGCTGCGGATGGAAAGGTTTTGGTGAAGGAGAAAGATATCAAGGTGCGATGGAAAACTTACTTCGCTAACCTATTTAACATAAGGAATCCAAATCAACAAACTGGGATAGATAGAACAACCCAAACAACGCAACAAAACCAATGCTATTGTAGAAGCATCACAGTTGACGAAGTTAAAAGAGCTATGAAGAAAATGGGAAGGGCTAAAGCGGTGGGGGCCGACAACATACCGATTGAAGTGTGGAAATGCCTGGGTGATGAGGGTCTCCAATGGCTAACAGATCTATTCAACGCTATCTTTAAGACAGGGAAGATACTAGACCAGTGGAGAACCAGTGTCATAGTCCCCATATATAAGAAAAAAGGAGATATCCAAGGCTGTGAAAACTATAGGGGAATAAAGCTACTGAGTCACACGATAAAACTATGAGAAAGAGTTATTGACACGAGAATTAGACGGGAAACCCAGATAGCAATAAACCAATTTGGATTTATGCCAGGACGCTCTACAACAGAAGCCATACACGTCATAAGACGGATAATGGAGAAATATAGAGAAAAGAAAAGGGACCTCCATATGGTATTCATCGACCTAGAAAAGGCCTATGACATTGTACCGAGACAACTAATTTGGGAAAGACTACGACATAGAGGGGTACCGGAGAGGTATATCAAATTAATTAAGGATATGTATGATGGGGCAAAAACATGTGTGCGAGCACCGGTAGGAGACACAGACTCATTCTTAGTGGAAGTGGGACTCCACCAAGGATCGGCATTGAGCCCATTTCTCTTTGCACTAGTGTTGGATGAGATGACTAAGTCTATACAACAGTCAGCCCCGTGGTGCATGCTCTTCGCGGATGATATTGTCTTAATATCAGAATCTAAAATGATGCTTAACGACAAGCTAGAGCAGTGGAGAACAGCGCTAGAGAGCAGAGGATTAACGATAAGTCGCTCTAAGACGGAATACATGCATTGTAACTTTGGTGGCGACGAGGAAGAGGACACCTAAATCAGTATCCAGGGTATGCCGGTCCCACGGACATCTAGGTTCAAATACCTGGGCTCGTACCTGCAGGAGGACGGAGAGATACACAGCGATGTAGCTCACCGTGTCCAAGCAGGATGGTGTAAGTGGAGAGCAGCATCAGAGATCCTATGTGATAAGAGGTTTCCAGCAAAACTTAAGGGAAAACTATACAGAGTGGCGGTACGCCCAGCTATGCTATATGGAAGAGACTGCTGGGCCATAAAGAAATCGAACGAGAAACAAATAGAGGTTGCGGAAATGCGAATGCTAAGGTGGATGTGTGGCCATACAAGACTGGATCGGATAAGAAACGAGGTGTTTCGACAGAAGTTAGAAGTGGCTTCTATTGTAGATAAAATACGAGAGGGAAGATTAAGATGATATGGACATGTCAAGAGGAGACCAATGGCAGCACCGGTCAGAGCAGTGGAGAACATCATCATAGAGGGTAGGACGAATAGAGGAAGACCTAGGTTGACTTGGGAAGAGAAAATTAGGCGAGATATGGTACACTTGCACCTCTCTGAGCACATGATCGAGGATAGGAGTGAGTGGAGACGTAGAATTAAAATTAAGGACCTTTTTAGGGGAAACTTGCTGCTTTCCTGATGCATGCTTGTTCATTTTATACTTCCTTTTGGTGATATTTTAATGTTTGTTGTATGATGTGTGCTGTATCATATACCATATATCATATATCGTATGGTTGATTATATGTTGATTCGCTAGCGTTATTGCTTTTGTTATCGAGCCAGGGGTCTCTTTGGAAGCGGTCTCTCTACCTATCTGGAAAGAGGAAAGACTTGTCACCACCTACCCCTCCCAGACCCTGCTCTTGAGTGGGATATGCTGGGTTTGTTTGTTTGTTTGTTTATGTGATTTGTTTATGATGTCTTTTTATATATTTGTAGTTTATAAGATATAAACTTCTTATTTTTACGGTTATAAAGAATTTATAAAATAGTTTCACTTTAGTAGCACTACAATTTTTTTACATTCTTTGTTTTATACGTAAAATTTATATCAGACTACTACTTTCATGCATCTACTTTATTTTCTTAAAATCTTAGTCATTACAATAGACGTTTTTTACGGTGAAAAAAAATTGAATTGAATACACAAAATTTATTTGTGTATTTCATAAGTATATGAGGTATAGTCTCTCTCACACTCATATAAATATATTGAAAAATAATAATTTTCTCGAGAGGAGCTCGTAAGGCTCAAATAAATATTTAAAATAGAAAACCAACCACCCGAATATATATAGTGTATAATAGAAACATGAAAGACAACCATCAAGTTTTTGAGAAACCCTTTGGAGAATCACAACCAACGCCCTTGCATTTGCAACAATAACCACTTCTAACTTGTGATTGCGATGGTTAAATATAAATGATTATATATGTTGTAACAACAAAGTAGAAATGTTTTTGTGAAGCTTTGTCATCCATTCTAAATCTAAAAAGGTTCTTTAAGAAACATAAGGAGATATATTGTTTAAATACTACATATGTTGAAGATTATGTGGTTAAAAAAATACCTATGGACGGTCAAGTTTAAGAACAAGAACAAAAAGAATCGCGTCTTGTCGATCCATTGTAAGTCAACATGCTCTTAGAGGTGATCAAGTTTTGTTGGGTTAGATTTCATAGGCATGAACCAAGAAGTGTGACGACTAGATCATATATATTAAGTTTAAAACAAACCATTAATGACTTGAAAACTATGAGTATCTTACATCCCCACATCACATATGTACTAGATATTAGTTCGTCACCTTTGGTTCCCCTAACCAAACTTTTTCTTTTTAGAAAGAAGAAGGCTCTTGAATCAACACAGAAAAACTCTACAAGCAGAAGAACTGTACTAACTTGTTGCTAGGAGAAGAAAGACGGTCCGGGTCCAATTTCTAATGAAGCGAAGGTCCCCTTTCTTATTCTCTGTTATCTCTTAATTTGACTAAAGCCCTAAAAAGAGTTGGTTAATAACTAATTGTAAACAATAGCAATCACAATCACTCAATGAACCTTCGGAATGAAGATGGATGAACAGACACTTGAGCTTGAAATTGATGAAATTCAGCTTGAAATTGATGAAATTTGGGGGAAACATGGAACCGATCACTATACCAAGGGGCGAGACATGAACGCTCGTTCATGTCCTTAAACGAAGCTCCCTTCGATTGCAACCTTCTCCTCGCTAAGGTAGAAATGATCTCTTACAACTAGCATTGTGATACACGCATCTCGCGCAATTGTGCCTGAAATTGGTATTCTTGTATACTAGTCTCATGAATTTACAATGGAATCCTGTTAGTTGTATGATCACTGAATTAAAGAAGAGAGTAGCTAGCACGAATTGTCTTGGAATTTTGCTTTGGCTTTGAAGTGTTTGTGTCGCATAATATGCCCTTTTTCCGGAGAAAGGAATATTTTTCTTTACAATGAATGCAATGCATAGCCGGCGGACCACGGGAGGACCTTTTACATACAGGATAGCATAAATGGAATCGAATACTTGAGTTAGACACAGCCACACAGGGTAGCCAGACGAGAGAACCTAGGATTGAAATTTAATCCATTTTTCTTTAGGAATATTAGGGAGACCATAGGGATATGTAGTGTTTGGAAACAAATAGAATCATGAAAACTAGAATTACTAGATATTAGTAATGCCTCACGAAACATTCAAAATCAAATGCTAAACAATTTACAAAAATCACGATATACTTTTTATCCTATCTTTCGCTGAGTGTTGTCGGTCCTTGTAATTTTTAGGTTACTAATAGAATTCGGGGAGGGTTTGGCCCCATCGACCTAGATCAAGAACACGACCCACTTTCAATTGGCAAGGCCAATGATTTAAGGGTATGTGGCAAGCTACAAATATAATCCCAAACTTAAAAAAAACTATAATATGTTTTTATTTGTGTAACACCCCAACCCGACAAGGCTGACGTGTCACTATCACGGTAATCAAAATCCAAAACACAATCCCATTATTAATAACGATTACAAGTTCAAATTCCAAAACCTAATAGAAGAGTTGATTACATCAATTTAAATAGATAAATATCAGTCTTCTTTATCCAGAATTCCACTTTTCACTCCCCTCCCGGATGACCCTGCTGACCTGACGTGTATGAAAACAAAAGCACGCCTGAGCATAACGCTCAGTGAACGGAATAGCAGATAACAAAAATAAACAGACATGATGATAACGGAGAATAAAATATCAAAAGATATATATCAAATAGAACATAACCCGAGCTAATAATAATCATATCATATAGTAACTGAACAGAGGGAACACAGGTAGCGAGCCCGTGAACCAATGTGAAATGGAGTATGGGCAGACATACAAACCATTCACCAGAGTCCTAAATGGAGTGGTGTGTAACCATCCATCAAGAAATACAGAACTAACCTAGGATCGATCCATACGCCTCTGACGAAATAATAATATAACAGACGGCCAACATAATTTCAGAGTCCTCTTTAGAGACGCCGTGATCTCAGCTCACCGCCACGGTTGGTGCCACGTTATTGATGCCGCAATAACGCGTCTTGGTCACCCCCAAGATAGGGAGAGCTCGGGTAACAAATTCAGAACTAACCTAGGATTAGTCTTTCGACGAACTTCATCATGGACGTAAGGTTTAACTGATTTGAATATGTTATGAAAAAGTTATGGCCTCTGTAAGTTGGCTGTAAAATACGGGCCTAAGTCAAGGGTATTTTGGTAAACCGTAAAATCATTTCTGGTTAAAATACATCCGTTACAGGTCTGGAAATATTTTTATAAATAAGTATAAATCATGATTGACTTCTGGAAAATTTGGCTAATCATATTGCAAATCCGTTTGTCATTTATAAAATCACATCTCAAAATACTCATGAAAACTAGTTAAACTTGTGACTTGTTTAAAATGCTCGGTTAAGGTCTAAATCTTAATTTGGTCAAATACTTATATTTCCAGTAGCTAAAACAATATCAAAATGCGTTCATATCAAGTTTACTAAGTTAAGCAAAGGAAAGTGTGTTAAAACATAAACCGAATATAAACGAGTACTTATGCGAACGGGCATCATATGATCAAGGGCAATGAACTAAAATACTAATTAGGATATCTATGATATGTAAATGAACAAAAATCATAAGTATTATACCTGAAGAAGGATTTCTAAGATTCAAAGAATGGGCAGTTTGACTTTCTGAAGAACCCAGTTGACTTTTATGATCAAGCTTGCAATTGATCACCAATTCAAGCAATTGAGAGTAGAATTAAGTGTGAGATTGAGTATGAAAGATGTGTGGACGTTCAAGATGCAGATGGGATCAATATAACATGGGTTTGGTTCATAATTTGACTAAAGAATGTAAGGTGGTCAATAATTTACAATAATGTGATCATAATTGATAGAATGGATCATGATCTGATGGGGAATCATGTGGAGTTGTTATGATCATGTGGAACAAATAATTTCGAGTCAACTTGGTCAATAATGGTGGAGTGGTTGAGGATGGGGAGTTGTTGAACTAATATTGAAATTCTTATTATATATATATATATATATATATATATATAATATATATATATATATATATATATATATATATATATATATATATTTATTATGGGTATTATAATTTGTTTGTGTATGATAAACTAATTACATCATATTTTGACAAAACAAACTGATTAAATGCTTGTAATGAATCAACTCTAATAGAATATTTTTTGAAAATTATATATACACATAATATATATTTTTTTAAAAAAAATTCAAGACTTCCAGAAGAATGAGCCATGGACGGTTGCCCCTCTCTTGAGTCGGTCCTGCCAATTGGCCACAAGCACACCACACAATGCGTACACTCGCATTCTTCATGGAGGAAATTACAACTTGGAGAGTTCAAGGTGTATTCCCATCAATTCGGGTAGCTTGAAGAGAAAAATAATGTGACGTTAATACGAAGGACAGAAAGCATCAGGGAGCTTGAAGAGAAATATAATGTGACGTTAATATTAAGGACAGAAAGCATATGGAGAGTTCGGAGAAAATCAGGTGCATTCTATGTAGCCTAAGTCTAGATCATGTTTGTCCTGATTGCAGTATTTAAGCATCTGGAGAGTTTGTCCTGTTAATAATGTGTTATCATCTTCTATTATTCATGTTCAATATGAACTGCTAAAAAAAAAGCAAAGAGACACCAAGTGTCAAAATGATCCGTGACCATTTATAAACATCTTTTAAATAAAACAACTTATAAGCATCCTTTTTAACAATTCTCAAGCCTTCCAACAAGTTGAACATATTATCACATAAAACAGTAGCAAAAACAGAACAAAACAAACAAAAATCTAACCATAAATGGTTATTACTGACTTGTAAAAAGCCAATCAACTTACAACTTATCAGACATAAGTGTCAATCAATGACTTCCTCATCTCATCAACAATGGCACTGGGCTGGGCTTCTCTCAGCTTGAAAACACTCTCGATCACAGACAATTCTGTTGCAGTAGTATCCGACCCACAAAATGCGGTCCAGTCATTAACTGTTAGGCCCGCTGCTATGACTTCACTACCACGGTTCACCGTTCCTGCCACCAGAGGAACCTGAAGCAGGGTTGACAGCTCATCCAAGTCTTCAATGGAGGTATGAGGGTGCACCTGCAAACGGTCGACTTGTATCATCGTTTAATGTTTATATATAACAGGCCATATAAGCAAAATCAAGAGATCAGATCATTGTTGTAAGCTGATAACATTAACTTTTCTAATCAGATTTAAGGTTTCATGGTATCTTTTGGTAATTATACTATTTATTGTCCCTGATTGGTAATCATGATTCTCTACCTAGGTAATTAATAATGACTAGTAGAATCAATTAAATTGAAGACATTACATTTTTAACTATTGATTATATTTCTATATATCAAAAGTCATTAAATGACTATGTGCTTGGCATTTAATCTGTTTCCGTATTGGTAATTAAAGCTACTTCTTTTGCCCCCTGTGCTTTCGACTTTACCAATTTGGGTTGTTGAACATGGGTTTTCATATAGTTTTTAATATATCTAGGTTCAGGGTATGAATCTTAGTTTATATGAACATACAATGAGATTGTTCTTATATAAGGGCTTTTATTAGGTTAAAGAAATCTCTAGAAAGTTAAAATATGGTAAATATTGATGAAAAATCATTACATATCACAATAACAATCTTAAATAATGGCATACTCAAGAATCATAACTATCAAAGCATTTTTTAAAACAATATTTACAAATGAAACCCAGAATTAACTGGCTAGTAAAAAACTTTACTAGGTAACATGTGACCTTATAATAATAGTCGTAAAAAATGCCATGTCAATACGTTAACCAGATCATAATCACCAAATTAGCTGATAATATTTAACCAAGTTTTGTAAAATTTATCGCCTATTTAACACACATTATTTACAAAAATAAATAAAAGTTTAAAAGAATCATGTCAACCCATATAAAAACTTAATATTCATATCATTTTAATATTCTTAATAAAACTAAATATTCAGATCATTTTAATATTCTTACCAGGCCACCTCTGTTTGAAAATGCACAGTAGCTGCCCACAAGAATATTACCAGCAATTGTCTGCCTGAAAACTTCTACACCAAGAACATCTGCTATCATTTCCTCAGTTTCCTAATCAAAAATAAAAAGCAGGTTAAGCAACATGCGGAAATGAGAATATTATAACTAAATTGGAAACGAAAATCAAAATCAGCAAATTGTAGTTCTGCATTAAGATTGATGAAATTGATGCTTACCCTGTCAAGATCAGTATGGGTAAGGGCAACATGGTCATTGCATGCTATGCAATTTCCAAGGGCAGATAGTCTCTCATCAATTCGTTGAACCACAACTGCATCAGGCAGACTGTTCCTCAAGTGCTGAAGCTCTGCAATTACGCACGAATTGTAAGTAATCTATTTCAGTTGAATGGATTGCTAAATGTAGTTTTTTTGTTGTTAACAAGTAGAATTAACAGTATGAAAGATGTCTATCTTTCTTCTAATTTTCAATTCCTATTAATATTGACTTTTAAGTAGAATTTAAGTATTACCGTTGAATAAAACCAATAAACTTTCGATGTTTTCAGCAGTCTAGTCCCTTTTTTTGCATTAATTATATATTTGTAAGCCTTTTTTTACTAGTTTAAAGTATCATTTTCATGTGTTGAACATATTACATGCTTACTTTGATTTAAAAGAGCTCATGTACGGGTTAATGTTTAAACCAACCATCTTTCAACATTTTAGTGGTTTAACTTCTTCAAATTTTACTATTATATTTCATTTTCGCACATGTTGTCCACATAAGCATTTAACCAATTCAACAAGAGAAAATGACATTTCAACTAGTCAATAAATAGAAAGAAGCATAACCAATGCAAAAAAAATAGGTTCAAAAATCATTAAAAGTTGATTGGTTTTATCAAATAGTAACCCTTGCATTAGAGGTTACCTGATAAAAAAAACATGTTCAAGTAAAACATTTCTTAAAAACATACCTAAAAGCTACAAATCACAGACTAGTTGGAAAACATTAAACGATTAAATGGGGCCTTACCTTGGTCAGTAGTGGTATGAGGCAAAAGTAGCCCATTTTTGTTACCTACACAAGATAATGTACACTAAGTGTTCAAAACCGAATAATGTAGATTCTAAAAACTTCCAGAATTTTACCAATGCAAAGTCGTCCAATAATTCGTGTGCCTCCAATGGAGGTCTTAACCACAGGAATAACATCTGCCAGCTCAGCCTCAAATGTACTGCAAAACAGAAATTTTCAACAGCTTGTAACATGTTCACCAACCACATAATATACATTATATATTAAAAATCACAAGAAGGAACCTGTAGAAATTTTCAGAACCACCAATTGCTACCAAACAGTAAGCATTAGTCAGCTTTGAGAACACCCCAATTTCACATGAATTCTCAAACTGAAGTCCTGTGAATATCAGGAAATCAATTACAGTATCTCAGTCTGAAATTAAGCTGTAATAACATATAGTAACAGGGCTTCCTCTACTAGTGAAACTGCTTAAATTGATAAGATGAGAAAATCGATGATGGAAGCAGGTTAAATTTATCTAAAAATAATAAGATGATGTGTTTCTATAGAAATTGCTGACTATATCCTCAACACATTTAACACACCATATTGAATTTGTTGCTTCCAAAAAAAAAAAAAAAAGCTTAAGCTCTCACCATTTAACTATGTATGATTGTAAATTACTTGCATACTTCCCGAAAAAAGAAGAAAAGAAAATTAGAATGTCTACATGAGTCATCCAATCCCCAATGCTAACGAAGGGTTTAGTTTGCACTAATGTGTTCGCACATGATACTTGCACAATGACCATATGGCCAAAGCAAAACGAAAACACAATAAGCAGATAAGAAGATTTTATAAGCAATCTCACCGCTTGACTAATAAGTAATATGATTGATATAAGAGAACAAACATATAGAAAAGAATCCCAAATGAGGTATAAGTAAGCTTACTTGTGGCCATCAGAAAAGCAACAGATGAAGATTTGTTTGGAGAGTAAAGGTATCTGTCAAACACATGCGTTTTCACATAATAACATGTTAAGAAACTACTAGAAAAACTTGTAAATATAGACAGAATTGTACACCAAAACCAAAAAAACAAAACTTAAAAACATAAATACAACTACTGTATTGCAATCCAGAGACATCGTATAACAAATCAATGGTGGTTAGTTCAATATATCAAAGACAGTGATCTCAACAGTCAACTTACTAATGTGATGAACTGATTAATGATGCAAAATGGTAAAAACAACACTGATTGGTGGTACATTTGAGCCCAAAAAATATATATGAGAAAACAGAAATACAAAAACATGTCATTTCTTTTTCGAATTACCCACAATTTACCAAAAAATCTTCATATGAACATCCAACTTTGATATGAAGGTGCCAACCGGTGAAAGCTGAAAACTCTAAACCTGAATTCACACACCTAAACAATCCTAAAAAAATTCACTCCCACAGCTCCCATCCAACACAAATTCCAATAGAAACACAACAATAACTATAAAAGCAATCAACCAAACCCCTATTTCAGATCAAACTACAAAATCGCATATCATGAATCTATTAATTAAACTAAGCGGTTTTATATGGTTGTGCATCGATTCTTCGTAAACTAAAAACAGACAGTAATTGTTTATTTAGTTGTTTAACATGTGTTCATACCTTGATGTAGGAGATAGACAGTGAAACGTTGAGCTTCAATTGAAGTTCTGAGGTATTGATGACTATTTAGGGTTTTCAAATGTCGGACGCCTGCTTCTTCTTCCCCAAGGGTTTTGTGATTTAGGGTTTTAAGTCGAAGCAAATAAGATATTTTTGTTCGGCACTTATATACCACCACTTGGGTATTGACATGTTAGAGTATAATACACCGTCTAAAAATGCTAAATGTCATTGTTCCCGTAAACAGTTTGAGTCGTCATGCTAAATCAGTTTTTCATCGACTTCTATTTATCCTTTTTACAATCAACTTTTATCTTTAACGTCATCATTCTCACAAATAAGCATAAAAACCCATAGAAAAACAAAGCAACACACATTTTAGTCATTGTAAGCCCCCACAAAATCCGTCCATGAAGCGCCCTTGGTGAAGGGCGGGCGAAGGATGGATGGGGGTACACACGCAGCCCTTCCAAAGAACGGCACGGGCGGGGTTATGGACAAGTGTCGCGGAAGGTCTAAGAACTTTCAAGCTAAAACGAGTTCAAGTGAATGTTACAAAATTAGATTAAAATGTAAGTCTAAACAAGCTTATTATTACTATTATCTGATATAACTACATAACATAGATGATGATTTAAACCTACATCATATTTACGGGGACAATCATTAATGTCGTTAGGTTGCAAGTCAATAAAAAAATTTAAATAAAAAAGAGGATTCTCATATAAGTAGCTTCTATAAGCCTAAAATTTAATGAATTCAAGTCAAATCGATTGTTTCTAAGAGTAATCGCTCAGTAAACGGTACATTTAAAACCTTTGAACCATCTGTATTTGAGCCTATCGGTTTTGATGTTGGATGTAACATCTCGTAATTTTGAAATAATCTAAAGGTAGTTTTATTAATAAAATAAAAATAATAATAATAATAATAATAATAAATAATAACAATGATAACAATATTAATAATAATAATAATAATATTAATAATAATAATAATATAATAATAATAACAATAATAATAATAATAATAATAATAATAATAATAATAATAATAATAATAATAATAATAATAAAGTCCAGGGGGTATTCTTGTCAATTTCGAAACTTTAAAAGAAGTTTTTCACATAAAATAACAACAAATGAAAACGCAGGGACCAATTGTGTAATTTTTAAAATTTACAAAACCAACCCCTGCCCCCCCTCGTTTTTCCGGCCGTATTTCCGGCCACCTTTCCGGCGAGCTCCGGCGAACCCCAAACGCCCAAATTACGCGGTTTTAATTCGAATTAAAGCTTCCGACAGCCTCACGACCAAGATTCGAACATATGGACCCATTCAATTTGAAAAATGAGCTTGTTTACGCGTGCAACCACCGAACCCGCTCATCCCTTTCAAAATCAAATCGAATGAAGCGTGTTTGCATCAAATTACCCCCTATAAATAGAGGGCAAACGATCCTTTACATCCACAAAAACTTTCTGTAACCTCAATTTAATCTAAACACACACATACACATCGATTCCAGTTTCTCTCGAGCCGCGGCTGTTCTTAAACTTGTTCTCTATCGAATCTACACCAAAACAGGTAATTCAAGGCATCAATATGCTCGGTTTCACTTGGGGATTAAAAGCCCCAAGGTTAATTTCGTTTACACAACCGATTCGAGCCCCAATTTTGGACCTATTCGATCTAGGGTTCATAAGAAATTCGGGATACTCGTTGTTTGTGTTTAAAATATTTGGGAACCGTAAATTCCCGCGGCTGTATGCCTTGGTTCACCGGTTCCCGACTCACTAAGCAATCCAGGAGGTCCCGGGTTCGACCCCGGGCACCCCCCCCTTATTTTTTTATTGGCTTTTTAAGCCTTTAAAAATCATAAAAAAAATTCTAAAAATTATAAAAATTAATTTTATAAACTCTAATTATTTTAAAAGTTATCCAATAATTTTCTGTAAAATTATTTCTTTGAAAACACTTTAATTTCTATATAAAATATCAAATAACAAATCATATAATTGGTTTATTTTTATAAAAATCCTCTCTCTCTACCCTCTCTCGCTCTGTGCTCTCTCTCGCTCTGCTCTCTCTCTCGCCCAACGGGTATCTCGCCCAACGGGCGACCACCGCACCGGCGACCGCCCACTACCGGCGACCTTCGCCCACCGGCGACCACCGCCCACCGGCGACCAGGTAAGTTGACCACCCCCACAGGCGACCTTCGCCCATCGGCCTCCACAGCCACCATCGCCCACCGCTAGCCACCACCACCCACACTGCCGAGCAGTCAAAATCGGACTGCACATCTGAGCTTTTTTCGGGGTTTGAATCAAAGATTACCCTGTTTGAAGGAACCTTAGATCGCTGATTGTTTGGGTTTCTCTACTATTGGGGGTTTTTTTTTCGCAAACCCTGTTTGGGTTTCTCTACTATCGGTGGTAATTACATCCCGACAACTATCACGTCGGGGCTAGTTTGCTTGGCTGTTCGTGTGGATATCCTGTTGCTGTGAAGACTTGTTAGCAGTGTATCTGTAACCCTAAGTGAAGGTTACAGATCCCCTTGCTTATCTGGTCTTGGATTACCCTAACTTGGGTCTTTTTGGTTGTTTGTGTGGATACTCTGTTGCTGCGAAGGCTCTCTAACAGTGTATCTGTAACCCTAAGTGAAGGTTACAGATCCTGTTTCTTATCTGCTCTTGGATTACCCTAACTTGGGTGACTTTGGTGAGATCTTTCCATCTTATCGCTTCTCTTTTTTATTTATTCTTACTTAGGCATCTTTGGCTGGGTTAGGAGTACCAGCATCTGGTTAGTATTCACTGGGTGTTATCCCCTGATTCTGTGTTACGTATTACTGTTTTTGTGCTTATTTCATTGTGCATCACTGTGTGCCTCTTGATTGTGTGTCTTCATTCCTGCCTGTTATATTTCTTTGTCATTATTGGCTGAAAATTCCTTTTTTAGGGGTTGTTTCTAGTGGAATCTATCAGGTAATATAGACAGCAGGTGTCATTATGCTGCCCCGAGATCATGTTCGGTGACGAGAGGTGCGAATACAAGGAAAAAGGATTTTAGATTAAGAGTGGCATCGTGGAATGTAGGAACCCTAACTAGTAAGTTACTAGAGTTAATTGATGTGCTAAGGAAACGTAGGATCCATATAGCGTGTCTCCAGGAGACTAGATGGTGGGGTGAGAGAGCAACAGAGTGCAATAGTTATAAACTATGGTATTCAGGGTCTGACGGAACGAAAAATGGAGTAGGGTTTCTAGTTGCTAAGGAACTCCAAGATAATGTAGTGGAGGTAAGAAGATACGATGATAGAATTATGCTGTTAAGAATAGTTATGGGGGATGAAGTAGTGGCAGTAGTTAGTGCGTATGCACCACATGTTGGACTAGGAGAAACAGAAAGGAAAAAGTTCTGGGAGAGTTCAGATCACATTATGGGTGACATACCTAGAGACGAAAAAATATACATAGGAGGAGATTTTAATGGGCATATCGGTAAGGATAATGACCACTTCCAGTTGGTGCATGGAGGCTTCGGGTATGGCCTTAGGAATGAAGGCGGTAAGGAGCTTCTTGACTTTGCAGTAGCGCATGACTTAGGAATCATAAATTCATTTTTTAAGAAAAGAGAATCGCATCTAATCACGTTTAGCAGCGGCGGGAGACACACGCAGATAGACTATTTGTTGACGAGGAGAGAAGATCGTAGCTCGTGGAAGGACTGTAAGACAATCCCAGGAGAGACAGTTGTGACACAACACCATATGTTAGTGGCGGATATACGCGTGAAGAGACAAATTGTCCAACAAAACAAGAGAATTAGACATACGATCAAATGGAGCCAGCTCAAGGACAAAAACATTACCATTTTTAGAGATAAGGTCATACCAATGAACCATCCTGGACCACAGGAAGACGCAAACCAAAAGTGGGAGGCCATGGCAAATACGCTCATCCAAGCAGCTAAAGAAACGCTTGGAGTTACAACAAAGAGGACAGTCGACCATAAGGAATCTTGGTGGTGGAACGAAAATGTACAGGAGAAGATACGAACTAAACAACAAAGTTTCAGAGAGATTATACGCTGTAACAATGAGGAAGAACGCCCAGAGCTAAAAGATAAATACAAGGAGGCTAAGAGAGAGGCGAAGAAATCGGTGTCAGAGGCAAAGAACGCGGCGTATGAGATGATGTATAAACGACTAGAGACGAAAGAAGGAGAGCATGACATGTTTAAGTTAGCCAAGGCAAGAGACAGCAGAAGACAAGACCTGAGAATTGTGAAGTTTATAAAGGCTGCGGATGGAAAAGTTTTGGTGAACGACAAGGACATCAAGGGGAGATGGAAAACTTACTTCGATAACCTTTACAACATAAAGAACCTAAATCAACAAGCTGAGATAGATAATACAACCCAAACAACACAACAAAACAATTGCTATTGTAGAAGCATCACAGTAGACGAAGTTACGAGAGCTTTGAAGAAAATGGGAAGGGCTAAAGCGGTGGGGCCAGACAACATACCGATTGAAGTGTGGAAATGCCTGGGAGATGAGGGGCTCAAATGGCTAATAGATTTATTCAACACTATCTTTACGACAGGGAAGATGCCGGACCAGTGGAGAACCAGTGTCATAGTCCCCATATATAAGAAAAAAGGAGATGTACAAAGTTGCGAAAATTACAGGGGAATAAAGCTATTGAGTCACACGATGAAATTATGGGAAAGAGTTATTGACACGAGAATTAGACAAGAAACTCAGATAGCGTCAAACCAATTTGGATTTATGCCAGGACGCTCTACGACAGAAGCAATACACGCCATAAGGAGGATAATGGAGAAATACAGAGAAAAGAAAAGGTACCTCCATATGGTATTCATCGACCTAGAAAAGGCCTATGACAGCATTCCGCGTCAACTAATTTGGGAAAGTCTACGACTTAGAAGGGTACCAGAGAGGTATATCGGAATAATCAAGGATATGTATGATGGGGCAAAAACGTGTGTGCGAGCCCCGATCGGAGACACAGACTCATTCACAGTGGAAGTGGGACTCCACCAAGGATCGGCACTGAGCCCATTTCTCTTCACAGTAGTGTTGGATGAGATGACCAAGTCTATACAGCAGCCAGCTCCATGGTGCATGCTCTTTGCGGATGATATTGTCTTAATATCGGAATCTAAAAGGGTGATTAACGACAAGCTAGAACAGTGGAGAGCGGCACTAGAGTGCAAAGGTTTAAGGATAAGTCGCTCTAAGACAGAATACATGCATTGTAACTTTAGTGGCGAGGCGAAAGAGGACACCCAAATCAGTATTCAGGGTATGGCGGTCCCACAAACGTCCAGGTTCAAATATCTGGGCTCGTACTTGCAGGAGGACGGAGAGATACACAGCGATGTAGCGCTCCGTGTTCAAGCAGGATGGTGCAAGTGGAGAGCAGCATCAGGGATCCTATGTGATAAGAGGTTTCCAGCAAAACTAAAGGGAAAGCTATATCGAGTGGCAGTACGTCCAGCTATGTTATATGGAACAGACTGCTGGGCCATAAAGAAATCGCACGAGAAACAAATAGAGGTAGCGGAAATGCGGATGCTGAGGTGGATGTGCGGTCACACAAGACTTGATCGGATAAGAAACGAAGTGTTTCGACAGAAGCTAGAAGTGGCCTGTATCGCAGATAAAATACGAGAGGGAAGATTAAGATGGTCTGGGCATGTCAAGAGGAGACCAATGGAGGCACCAGTTAGAGCAATAGAGAACATCATCTTAGAGGGTAGGAGGAGTAGAGGAAGACCTAAATTGACTTGGGATGAGGTAATTAGGCGAGATATGATACACTTGCACCTCTCTGAGCACATGATCGAGGATAGGACTGAGTGGAGGCGTAGAATTAAAATTAAGGACTTCTAGTTCGACCTATAGGCAGGAAGGGTATTTGAAGTCTGGTTGCGGGGCCTGATGTCTAAGTAGCCCTTATCTGCCCTTTAACGGTTATTCTACATGCACCTAGGATATATGTTTGCTATGTCTTGTATGATTTATTGTGTACCGTAGGCTATGTGTTGTATGATCTATTGTATGATGTCTTGCTATCGATATGGCTTTTTGTATACTGTATGCTATGTGTTGTATGATTTATTGTATGCTGTTTTACTATCAGTATAGTTTTTGCTATCGAGTCGGGGGTCTCTTTGGAAGCGGTCTCTCTACCTAACAAGATAGAGGAAAGACTCGCCTACACCTACCCTCCCCAGACCCTGCTCTTGAGTGGGATATACTGGGTTTGTTTGTTTGTGAATTTAATCATTTTATAAGAATTTAATTTCTTATAAATTATTATAAAATGGATTAATAGCTTTCTTTTATCAAAATATATATGATTTTGATAACTAATTATATTTATAAAAACCCCAAATTCCACCTAAAACCCTAGTTCCCGTTAAAAACGTTAAGCTTAATATAATTAAACTTAAAGCTCGTCAATAAATATATATTCTTAGGTATCTCGTGAAGGTTTACATTGGAACGTCACCTATTATCCTTATTAATCGTCATCCATATACTTAATTACCATGTGAGTATTTCTATACCCCTTTTTCTTATTTTCACACTTTTGGGTGAAACATGTTACCTTATAAACGTTGCACTTGTAAACCCGTTTGATTCTTGTAAATTTATGGCAATTTGCTTGTGTGTTGTGATTAGTTGAATCTTGTAACTACCATGTAATGTCGAATACATGTACAATCATTAACTATTGCTAGCCTGGCGACGTCATAGATCTATGGGCCTGACAAGCCTGCTTGGTTGATCCAAGTACACTTAGCTAATCGTATATACTTGTAAACGTTTGAGAACTTGCAAAACTTTGTCAAGGTTTGATTGTGCATTCTGTCTTACATCCCTAGTTACCTTGTTCTCTAATTTACAACATGAATTGCCATCTTTTATATACTTATGTATTCAAAACTATAGAATGCTCACCAACAATATGTTGACCTTTTATTTTTAACATGTTTCAGGCAATAGCGTTATGTGGCTGTGAACAATCGTAACTCTCACGCCTCGACGATTCCGCCGTCAAGGTTGGGGTGTGACAGATTGGTATCAGAGCCCATAACTATAGGGATCTAGGTTATTAGAAATGGTGGCCTAGACTATAGCGTATGCATGAACCTTATAGTATTATATTCTTATGGTTTGCATGCTACATAATGCTATGCCTTTTGTGCAACTTTATGTCTTAGCATAGGATTGCCTTAGGTATGCTTAAACTTAGTTACTTGTCCCCCTAAACTCATCTTTGACTCTCCCCGAACATAAAATCACTCAATCTTATTCTCGAAGACATGTGGAATCGTATACTTATACTTATGATCTGGATCTTTAGACGTATGTCTAATCTATACAAATCTCATCAAGGTTTTGATTTTATAAACCAAGGAAATTTGTGTGACACATAGACACCTGTATTCTGGATTTCCTGGCAAAAAGGCCTGAGGGCTAAGGCAAGCGTATTCGTATAAATCTCATTGTGAGACCCGTTACGCTACCTGGGGATTTCTGGGATGAGTGATAAACTATGGTCAATACACTAGTTTCTAAGGCAAATGAGTCAATTTACCTTGACGTGTCAACGATTCCAAATGGTAATGCGTTACCAAATGGAACCATCCTCTTGCATCTTGAAAATTTTTGAATCCTTGAACTGGTTTATCATCAAAGTTTAAATACCTTCTCATTCTTAACCTAAATAATATTCTTGTTAATATTGAACCCATCCTACATTTCAACTCTTACGTTTAAACGCTCAACGTGTAACGTATAACGGTATTAAACTCAGTGTTTCATGTAACTATCTTCTTACCTTGACCAGCGCGAACATGGATCTTAATATACCCAAAGATATTGGGAATCTAAACCGTATGGTCTTTAAAAACTTTAAACCGTTACTTATGGTTCTGAAATCTTCCTAAGGGTATGTCCCATGACTAAAGACATTCAGTGCTGTAAGGTGAAATTCTTACATCTTTGGATACTTTGTCTAAGCAAAGTGTAAATAGTGATCTGATTCGATCATTGAATCCGTTTACTCGACTCGAAATCCTTGTGATGATTGATCACTTATAAGTACGCGTGTCTTCAACAAGGCTATGGTCGACCTCATATCTTGAGAAGTCCTTGTATTTTCCTTTCGATTGTGAATCGAATGTTCACATCTCATCATGTTGTCGAATCATTCTTGTTCTTGATTCTGTCTCCCTGATTGAAATTATTCAAGAATTGAACACCATCATAACAAATCCTGTTACCTCGAACTTTGATCTTAAATTTTGTAAGCATGATTTTCCTTTTGGTTACATTGATGTAACTTGAAATTTTCTGAATTTCTAAGTGATATTCTTTTCTCTTCATTGTTAAGTCGAACCTTAAACTGTCTGCACCGTGAGAGATGCAAGAGTTTGTAAGTCAGTCTATGACTAAGAACACTCGTACCTCCTAAACAATTCTAACTCATCAAAACAGGGGTGATTCCTTACTTTGCTGATTCTCTATTCGTTTCGATAAATGGTTTCCAATTGTGTGTTTTATGAAATTTCATCCTCTGGATTAGGGCAAATTCCTCATCCTGAGGATTGACTTCAATTATTCTCATTGTAACTTGTATTTCACAAATGACATGATCTCACCAAAATAGGATTGAAACCCGTACTTTGGTGGCAAATGTTAATCCTCGATTGTTTTCTTGTTATTATGGAACTCAATCATCAAGATAGGCATAATTTCATACCTTGATGATAATTTCATTTTTATGGATTGTAATTTTCTCAAATGAAACGACCTCGTCAAAGTAGGAGTGGATTCTGGATTTTGATGAAGAAGTTCATTTTGTTACATTTTGTTTTTGTAAAAACTTCATCGTTAAGATAGGAGTGATTTCCCTTACCTTAATGGTGCGTTACCTCGTCTTATTTATGTGGATCCTTAGCAATGAGTTGGGATCAAACTTTTTGATTTGGTAAGTTAGTGGTCATATCTTGGGAGTACACCATCAAGTTAGGAGTGAAAACCACACCTTGATGACTACTCTTATTTCTTGATCTTTAATTTACCATGGTTGTAATCAAGTGACGAGAAGCATGTAGTAACTTGACTGGTAAAACAATGTTAGTGTTTTGACCTATCAAGCCAAAGCATGATCTCTGAACTTGAAATGAGACCCGATCGTTTTAGGTTGACTTTGATTCCCAGTTTAGAGCATTTAAATTCTTAAATCGTTTTCTTTCCCTCTATCTTCATGTTTTGACTCGATCTAGCTACATCGAACCGTTTATTCCTTACTTATCAACTTTAATTTTGATGAATTACGTATGCAAATCTGCATTTGGAAATTTGTTACCTTGCAAAACATGGTTACAAATACCTTTCTTATTGTTTGTATCACTTCTTGAATCGATTTTGAATCCTTAACCTTGGAAATATTTATCTTGACTTCGAACAACAAGACTCGTTATTATCCTCATTACAATATGGATATTGTCACACCCCAACCTTGACGGCGGAAACGTCGAGGTGTGAGAGTTAAGATCGTTCACAGCCACATAACGCTATTATTAAATCCAAAAATATTATTCATAAGTTTCAAAGGTAACATTACATTCATAAGTTTCAACAATGAACTAGTATTTGACATGACATAACAAAGTACAATTAATTGATTTTATTAACTAGGTCCAAGTCCTAGTTTATGCCAGCAACATAAGTGCACTTCAAACTTGGGGGTTTTCCTGAAACATGATAAAAATAAAGGTCAACTAAAAATAGTTGGTGAGTTTCCAAGGTTTTCATACATAATATGAAAAGATTACAAGTAGCAATTCATGTCATAGGTTATAAGCTAGTAAGGTTATAGAACACATATCGTTACAACCAAACCTCGACTTGATTACAAGTATATAAGATTGGCTAAGTGTATTTGGTTCCCTAGTGCACAAGCATACGGCTCCTAGGAGTCGGCAATACATCGACTTTAGCACCAAATAGGCTTGTCAGGCCCAAAGATCTAAGACGTCGCCAGGCTAGCAATAGTTAATGATTGTAAACAAACTATGTATCTCATATAAAAACTTACAACACACAAATAACCATGACAAAAATATGAATTGCAAGTGCTTTACAAGTCTAAACGTTTACAAGTGCATTATGTATAAGTAATCATGTTTCACCCCAAATTAGTGTGAAAATATAAAAAAAAGGGGCAAGGAAAACTCACATTGATATAAGCATTACAAGATGATAATAAAAGATTAAACGACAAATCCAACGTATCCATTACAAGGCACCTAACATATATAATTTACAAGATAAAGATTAAGGTTAATAATAAGATTAACGTTCAAATAAGCATTAGGGTTAAGATGGGGTTTTTAATAAGTAATAAGTTTTACCAAATAGTTATTTACAATTTGATTCCATTAGAAGAATTATAAACATTTTAGAAATGAAATTAAGTATAAACATAGATAAATATATCTTATAATTATTTAAGATTCGTTAGAATAACGTATTGATTAATAGCCAATTATTAATCTAAACAATTGGTTAAAGTATATTTTATAAGAAAACAATGTTTGCAAATAATTTGTGAAATTATAATATATATAATTTCTACAATTATCGTAATAAAAATTTAATTAATAATGCCTATTAATATTATAAGGATTTATTATTTCAAGTCTAATATTTATTTAATTATTTTAAAAGGAAACAATTTAAATATAAAAGTTAGATAAACATTAGAGATAATTATGTTTTTAAAAGTAACATTTGAATCAAAAATTTATTATTTAATATTTGAAACAATTAATAATTAGTAAGCTAAAACAAGAAAATAATCCAACTGTAATGTTTTGTTAAGATAAACAAATTTTAAAGTCTATTTTATAAGATATTTAACTAGTTATACTATTTGTTTTAATAGAATAAAATCAAATATTAAGATATTATTAGAAATAAATTTTCAGAAAATAATTGGTTAACCTTTAAAATAAATAAAATTTATAAAACTTATTTTTATAATTTTTAGAATTTTTTATATATTTCTTTTTAAAGGCTACAAAGGCTAAAAAAAATGTTGAGGGTGCCCGGGTTCGAACCCGGGACCTCAAGTTCAACATGTGAGTGTGTAACCAGTAAACCAGGGCCGCAGCCGTGGTTTACTTTGGTTTTAAAACCTTTTAAACACCAATAGAAACCCATCCCCAATTCATATAAACCCTAGATTTGGTTTGATCCGAATTGAACCACAATTCGTTATTGTTAATGTTGATTGTTATGGGGCTTTTGATCCCCATCTAAAACCGAGCATATGAGTATGTTCAATTACCGGATTCGAAGTGTGTAGCTCAAGAATGGATGAAGAACAGGTCGCGGCCAACCACGATTTCGTTCGATGTGCAAACGAGGTTGATAACCAAATTAAACTTGTATGAAGCTTCGGATGGTGATGATGAGTAACAGTCCTCACTCAATTTCATGTAATGGAACTCATAAGGTAGTAATCGACTTGGTTGCAGGTCGAGGAAGATGATGGTGATCGAACATGAGGTGGGTGTGTGTTATAAGTGAAATTGAGGTTACAGATAGTTCAAATGGGTTGATTAGAAGCTTTACCCTTGATTAAATAGATACGATTTGATCAGTTTCAGGTCGAACGAGATCACTCCTGGATTACAAGTTTCGGTTTCAAGTTCTCGACAATAATAATCAAATGAATTCAATTAAAAGTGATATAATGGATGAAACTGGTGTACCATAGTTAAAGTTCGGTTTAATTTCATTTTAATTAGGCGTTTTAGTGGGTTTGGAGGCCGCCGGAGGCGGTGGCCGGAGATGCAGGCCGGAGCAGGGGGGGCGACGGGAATGGGTTGGGTGGTTTTGGAAATTACAGCTTTGGTCCCTGTGGTTTCGAATTGGGTAATTACCACCCAAAGTTTAGGTTTTATTTTTTAAATAAATTACAATTTAGTCCCTGGTGTTTTAATGCTTTAATATTTTATGTAAAAACTTTCATTTATAAGTTTTAATATAATAACCTTATATTATTACAAAATTAATATTATTATCATTAACATTATTATTATTATTATTATTATTATTATTATTATTATTATTATTATTTTTATTATTATAATAATAATAATTATTATTATTTTTAAAATTATTAGCACTTATGTTAAGTTTATAATATTAAGCAAACGTTACAAACACTAAAATTGTTATTATTATTTATTAAATTAATTTGTTAACAACCAAATTAATTATCATGCATAACAAGTCGTCAAAGTTTTGAAATTGACATAAGAGGTCCTTTTAAAACTTAACAAAGTTAACTTTTAATTTAACGAAAAAAATGAGATGTCACAGTCTCCCCAACTTAAAAGAATTTCGTCCCGAAATTAAGAATGAACTTAAATGAGCAAAAGAGTTAAAATGAAAGATAAGTGTACAAACTAACAGTGGTGGACGTTTAATTACAGATGAAATGCTTCACTTTATGGAATCTTACAAGATTCTTGGCATAATACATGCCAATTTGAACCCTTTCAGTGAAATGTGAGACGTTTTGAGATGAAGTGTTGGAAAACGATGACGAGTTACCGGGGTATGTTAGACTTATAAATCACAACTTCCAGAATGTAATTTCGTGGTAAAGTGATGTTTAGAAATCAATAAAAGACCAACAATGATAAGAAAGGTTAACGGTCAAAATTTAAAAATCCCAAACGTCACCATATGAAACGACCTTATCACATATCTTGTGAATATGTTTTTCTCCTTTGACCAACCATCGGTCTAAGAATAATACGCTATGCGAAGATCTTGGAATGAGTTCACGACGATGGTTAGGAATATTATTAAAAGCAGAAAATGAATCAATCATTCAAAATAATGATCGATGTTTTAACGCCATACCACGGTATACGAATATTTGAAACAGATACAGGTCAATTTCTCGACCCGTCATCCCACATAAATCAAATTGAATTTTTAGCCAATCGGTCTATAATGCACCGATTGTCATCATGACATTTAAAATAAGAAGCATTTAGTGAATGGAAAGTTAAACAGGAGATCCATAGGATCACGAAGGTTAGGTTTTGTCATATGTGAAGGTAAGACACTTGGACACATGCCAAGTTATGTCTTTTATCTTATGCCAAACCCATGACTACAAATTACAAAATTTTATGAACCTTTATATCCACATCGCAATGAGGATAATAACAAGTCTTGTTGATCGAAATTAAATTAGCGTTTTAAAGATTTCCAAGGTTAATAATTCAAAAGCGATTCAAGAAGTGACACAAACAATAAGGAATGCATTTGTAACCATGTTTTGCAAGGTAACAAATTTCCAAATATAGTTTGCATACGTAATTCATCAAACTCATAAGTACAGTCGTGAACATTCGTATGACTAGAAGACATAACCACAAGTTGATAATGTCTTTATTTAGCAGAAAATTGTCTAGGAAGACTACCATCACACATTCATGTGTTGATGATATCTCAAAATGAAAGTTGATAAGGAGGGAATAAATGGTTTGATATAGCTAGATCAAATCAAAACATGAAGATAAAGGAAAAATTTAAGAATTTACATGCTCTAAGCTCGGAATCAAAATCAACCAAGAGTGATCGGGTCTCCTTTCAAGTTCAGAGATCATGCTTTGGCTTGATAGGTCGAAATACTAACATTGTTTCACCCTTCAAGTTACTACATGCTTCTCGTCACTTGATTACAACCTTGATAAGTTAAAGAGCAAGAAATGTGAATAGTCATCAAGGTGTGGTTTTCACTCCTAACTTGATGGTGTATTCCCAAGGCATGACCTCTAACTTACCAATTAAAAAGCTCGATCCCAACTCATTGTTGAGGATCCACAGAAATAAAACGAGGTAACTCACCATTTAGGTAAAGGGATGTCTCCCCTATCTTAACGATGTAGTTTTACAAAAACAAAATATAATAGGATGAACTTCTTCATCAAAATCCAGAATTCACTCTTACTTTGATGGGTTCGTTTCATTTGAGAAAATTACAATCCATAAAAATGAAATTATCATCAAGGTATGGGATTCACGCCTATCTTGATGATTAAATTTCATAATAACAAGAAAACAATCGAAAATTGACATTTGTCACTAAAGTACAGATTTCAATCCTATTTTGGTGAGATCATGTCGTTTGTGATATACAAGTTCTAAAGAAAATAATTGAAGTCAGTCCTCAAGATAAGGAAATCACCCCGATCGAGAGGATGAAATTTTATAAATCACAATTGGAAATCATTTATCAAAACGAATAGAGAATCATCAAAGTAAGGGAATCACCCCTGTTTTGATAGTTAGAATCATTTAGGAGATACGAATGTTCTTAGTCATAGGTTGATTTACAAACTCTTGCATCTCCCATGGTGCAAACGGTACGAAGTTTGACATAACAACGAAAAGAAAAAGAATATCAATTAGAAATTCAGGAAATTTCAAGTTACATCAATGTAACAAAAGAGAAAATCATGCTTACAAGCTTAAGATCAAAGTTCGAGATAGCAGAATTTTTTACGATGGTGTTCAAATCTTGGATGGGTTTAAATCGGAAAAAACGAAATCAAGGACAGGAATTATTCAACACCACAATAAGATGTGAACATTCGTTTCACAGTCGAAAGAAAATACATGGACTTCTCAAATTATGAGGTCAACCATAACCTTATTGAAGACACGTGTACTTATAAGTGGTAACAAAGTTATAATTAGTTTATTCGATCATTGAGGTGAGTGACCACTTATAATATTTGAGTTACAAAATTAACATTCAATCAGCAAAGTTTCCCGAAATGTAGGAATTCCACCTACAGCATTGCATGTTCTTAGTTATGGGACACATCCTTAAGAAGATTTTAGAACTATAAGTAACGGTTTAAAGTTTTAAAGACCATACGGTTTAGATTCCCAATATCTTTGGGTATATTAAGAGTCATGTTCACGTTGGTCGAGGTATATGAATAGTTTCATGTAACGCTGAGTTCAATATGTTACACGTTACACGTTGAGCGTTTAAACGTAAGAGTTGAAATGTAAGATGAGTTCAATATTAACAGGAACATTATTTAGGTTAAGAATGAGAAGATATTTAAACTTTGGTGATAAACCAGTTCAAGGATTCAAGGATTTTTAAGATACAAAAAGGATGGTTCCATTTGGTAACGCATTACCATTTGGAATCGTTGACACGTCAAGGTAATTTGACCCATTTGCCATAGAGACTTGTGTATGTTGACCATAGTTTATCACTCATCCCAAAAATCCCCAGGTAAGCATAACTGGTCTCGCAATGAGATTTATACGATATGCTTGCCTTAGCCCGAAGGCCTTTTGCCAGGAAATCCAGAATACAGGTGTCTATGTGTCACACAAATTTCTTAGGTTCATGAAATCAAAACCTTGATGAGATTTTCATAGATTAGACATAGAGTCTAAGGAATTAATCCCACGATGATAAGTGTAGATTCCACATGTCGTTGAGAATAGGTTTAGGAAGTTCATTTGTCAGGGAGAGTCAAAGAGTCAAAGTTAAGTTTAGGGAGACAAGTAACTAAGTTTTAAACATTTAAAAGGCAATCCTATGCTAAAGCATCAAGTTGCACAAAAGACATCCCTAAATAGATAGCATCATGTGACATGCAACAATAAGTATACACAAGATTATAAGGATTTTCCTATGAGGTTCATGCATAGCCTATAGTCTAGGTCACCATTTCTAATAACCTAAATCCCTATAGTTATGAGCTCTGATACCAATCTGTCACACCCCAACCTTGACGGCGGAAACGTCGAGGTGTGAGAGTTAAGATCGTTCACAGCCACATAACGCTATTATTAAATCCAAAAATATTATTCATAAGTTTCAAAGGTAACATTACATTCATAAGTTTCAACAATGAACTAGTATTTGACATGACATAACAAAGTACAATTAATTGATTTTATTAACTAGGTCCAAGTCCTAGTTTATGCCAGCAACATAAGTGCACTTCAAACTTGGGGGTTTTCCTGAAACATGATAAAAATAAAGGTCAACTAAAAATAGTTGGTGAGTTTCCAAGGTTTTCATACATAATATGAAAAGATTACAAGTAGCAATTCATGTCATAGGTTATAAGCTAGTAAGGTTATAGAACACATATCGTTACAACCAAACCTCGACTTGATTACAAGTATATAAGATTGGCTAAGTGTATTTGGTTCCCTAGTGCACAAGCATACGGCTCCTAGGAGTCGGCAATACATCGACTTTAGCACCAAATAGGCTTGTCAGGCCCAAAGATCTAAGACGTCGCCAGGCTAGCAATAGTTAATGATTGTAAACAAACTATGTATCTCATATAAAAACTTACAACACACAAATAACCATGACAAAAATATGAATTGCAAGTGCTTTACAAGTCTAAACGTTTACAAGTGCATTATGTATAAGTAATCATGTTTCACCCCAAATTAGTGTGAAAATATAAAAAAAAGGGGCAAGGAAAACTCACATTGATATAAGCATTACAAGATGATAATAAAAGATAAAACGACAAATCCAACGTATCCATTACAAGGCACCTAACATATATAATTTACAAGATAAAGATTAAGGTTAATAATAAGATTAACGTTCAAATAAGCATTAGGGTTAAGATGGGGTTTTTAATAAGTAATAAGTTTTACCAAATAGTTATTTACAATTTGATTCCATTAGAAGAATTATAAACATTTTAGAAATGAAATTAAGTATAAACATAGATAAATATATCTTATAATTATTTAAGATTCGTTAGAATAACGTATTGATTAATAGCCAATTATTAATCTAAACAATTGGTTAAAGTATATTTTATAAGAAAACAATGTTTGCAAATAATTTGTGAAATTATAATATATATAATTTCTACAATTATCGTAATAAAACTTTAATTAATAATGCCTATTAATATTATAAGGATTTATTATTTCAAGTCTAATATTTATTTAATTATTTTAAAAGGAAACAATTTAAATATAAAAGTTAGATAAACATTAGAGATAATTATGTTTTTAAAAGTAACATTTGAATCAAAAATTTATTATTTAATATTTGAAACAATTAATAATTAGTAAGCTAAAACAAGAAAATAATCCAACTGTAATGTTTTGTTAAGATAAACAAATTTTAAAGTCTATTTTATAAGATATTTAACTAGTTATACTATTTGTTTTAATAGAATAAAATCAAATATTAAGATATTATTAGAAATAAATTTTCAGAAAATAATTGGTTAACCTTTAAAATAAATAAAATTTATAAAACTTATTTTTATAATTTTTAGAATTTTTTATATATTTCTTTTTAAAGGCTACAAAGGCTAAAAAAAATGTTGAGGGTGCCCGGGTTCGAACCCGGGACCTCAAGTTCAACATGTGAGTGTGTAACCAGTAAACCAGGGCCGCAGCCGTGGTTTACTTTGGTTTTAAAACCTTTTAAACACCAATAGAAACCCATCCCCAATTCATATAAACCCTAGATTTGGTTTGATCCGAATTGAACCACAATTCGTTATTGTTAATGTTGATTGTTATGGGGCTTTTGATCCCCATCTAAAACCGAGCATATGAGTATGTTCAATTACCGGATTCGAAGTGTGTAGCTCAAGAATGGATGAAGAACAGGTCGCGGCCAACCACGATTTCGTTCGATGTGCAAACGAGGTTGATAACCAAATTAAACTTGTATGAAGCTTCGGATGGTGATGATGAGTAACAGTCCTCACTCAATTTCATGTAATGGAACTCATAAGGTAGTAATCGACTTGGTTGCAGGTCGAGGAAGATGATGGTGATCGAACATGAGGTGGGTGTGTGTTATAAGTGAAATTGAGGTTACAGATAGTTCAAATGGGTTGATTAGAAGCTTTACCCTTGATTAAATAGATACGATTTGATCAGTTTCAGGTCGAACGAGATCACTCCTGGATTACAAGTTTCGGTTTCAAGTTCTCGACAATAATAATCAAATGAATTCAATTAAAAGTGATATAATGGATGAAACTGGTGTACCATAGTTAAAGTTCGGTTTAATTTCATTTTAATTAGGCGTTTTAGTGGGTTTGGAGGCCGCCGGAGGCGGTGGCCGGAGATGCAGGCCGGAGCAGGGGGGGCGACGGGAATGGGTTGGGTGGTTTTGGAAATTACAGCTTTGGTCCCTGTGGTTTCGAATTGGGTAATTACCACCCAAAGTTTAGGTTTTATTTTTTAAATAAATTACAATTTAGTCCCTGGTGTTTTAATGCTTTAATATTTTATGTAAAAACTTTCATTTATAAGTTTTAATATAATAACCTTATATTATTACAAAATTAATATTATTATCATTAATATTATTATTATTATTATTATTATTATTATTATTATTTTTATTTTTATTTTTATTATTATAATAATAATAATTATTATTTTTAAAATTATTAGCACTTATGTTAAGTTTATAATATTAAGCAAACGTTACAAACACTAAAATTGTTATTATTATTTATTAAATTAATTTGTTAACAACCAAATTAATTATCATGCATAACAAGTCGTCAAAGTTTCGAAATTGACATAAGAGGTCCTTTTAAAACTTAACAAAGTTAACTTTTAATTTAACGAAAAAAATGAGATGTCACAGATATAATGATTCATAAAATTTCGTAATCTGTAGTCATGGATTTGGCATCAAAGAAAAGACATAACTTGGCAGGTGTCCAAGTGTCTTACCTTTACATATGACAAAACCTAATCTCCGTGTTCCCGTAAATCTTCTGTTTAATTTTCCTCATCACTGAATGCCTCTTATCTTGGAGGTCATGATGACAATTGGTGCATTATAGACCGATTGGCTAAAAATTCAATTCGACCCATTATCTCACAACGTCGAGATATTGACCTGTATCTGTTTCAACTATTCGTACACCGTGGTATGATGTTAAAACGTCGATCGTTATTTTGAACGATTGATTCATTTTCTGTTTTTAATAATATTCTTAACTATCGTCGTGAACTCATTCCAAGATCTTCGCATAGAGTATTATTCTTAGACCGATAGTTGGTCAAAGGAGAAATGCATATTCACAAGATATGCGTTAAGATCGTTTCATATGGTGACGTTTGGGATTCTTAAATTCCGACGGTTAGCCTTTCTTATCATTGTTGGTCTTCTAATCAAAGAGGAAACATTGGAATAAGTAAATTGCCATAACATCTCTCAAAACGTCTCGTATTTCACTGGAAGAGTCAAGTTGGCATATATTATGAGACTTGAAGGATTCCATAAAGTGAAACATCTCATCTGTAATCAAACGTCTATCACTGTCCGTTCGTACACCTACCCGTATTTTTTCGCTTGGTTCATTCTAATTTCTATATGAAATTCTTTAAAGTAGGGGAGACGGTAAGATCTTGTATTAACGTTTATTCTTAATCAATGAGAAAGCTTATAATGATAATTTGAAGCCACACACTTTAGACTCTCTTTTTACCTCTAATGGCTCTGCCATTGCACATAAAGTAAATACTAAAGCGGTCAGCTTAATCGATGATAAATTTTCTTCTTTTGATACCTTATCAAAACCTGAAAGTTTTTCAAAGTGTACCTCAGAAAATGAGAACACAAACTGCGTCAAGAAAAAAAAATCACTATGATCTATATATGGCTTCATGCTCACCTTCTGATTCAGCTGGAACGTGAAATCCAAGCATCCTCATCTTTCCGTCTCAGCCCCCTCGTGAACAAATTTCGGGACGAAATTCCCTAAAGTAGGGGAGACTGTAACATCTCGTAATTTTGAAATAATCTAAAGTTAGTTTTATTAATAAAATAAAAATAAAAATAATAATAATAATAATAAATAATAACAATGATAACAATATTAATAATAATAATAATAATAATAATAATAATAATAACAATAATAATAATAATAATAATAATAATAAAGTCCAGGGGGTATTCTTGTCAATTTCGAAACTTTAAAAGAAGTTTTTCACATAAAATAACAACAAATGAAAACGCAGGGACCAATTGTGTAATTTTTAAAATTTACAAAACCAACCCCTGCCCCCCTCGTTTTTCCGGCCGTATTTCCGGCCACCTTTCCGGCGAGCTCTGGCGAACCCCAAACGCCCAAATTACGCGGTTTTAATTCGAATTAAAGCTTCCGACAGCCTCACGACCAAGATTCGAACATATGGACCCATTATATTTGAAAAATGAGCTTGTTTACGCGTGCAACCACCGAACCCGCTCATCCCTTTCAAAATCAAATCGAATGGAGCGTGTTTGCATCAAATTACCCCCTATAAATAGAGGGCAAACGATCCTTTACATCCACAAAAACTTTCTGTAACCTCAATTTAATCTAAACACACACATACACATCGATTCCAGTTTCTCTCGAGCCGCGGCTGTTCTTAAACTTGTTCTCTATCGAATCTACACCAAAACAGGTAATTCAAGGCATCAATATGCTCGGTTTCACTTGGGGATTAAAATCCCCAAGGTTAATTTCGTTTACACAACCGATTCGAGCCCCAATTTTGGACCTATTCGATCTAGGGTTCATAAGAAATTCGGGATACTCGTTGTTTGTGTTTAAAATATTTGGGAACCGTAAATTCCCGCGGCCGTATGCCTTGGTTCACCGGTTCCCGACTCACTAAGCAATCCAGGAGGTCCCGGGTTCGACCCCGGGCACCCCCCCTTATTTTTTATTGGCTTTTTAAGCCTTTAAAAATCATAAAAAAAATTCTAAAAATTATAAAAATTAATTTTATAAACTCTAATTATTTTAAAAGTTATCCAATAATTTTCTGTAAAATTATTTCTTTGAAAACACTTTAATTTCTATATAAAATATCAAATAACAAATAATATAATTGGTTTATTTTTATAAAAATAAACTTTAAATAGTTGAGATCACTACGTTATTATTAGTCATTTCGTTATCTTTAATTATGTCAATTATGAAATTTTAATTACATTTTATGAATTTAATCATTTTATAAGAATTTAATTTCTTATAAATTATTATAAAATGGATTAATAGCTTTCTTTTATCAAAATATATATGATTTTGATAACTAATTATATTTATAAAAACCCCAAATTCCACCTAAAACCCTAGTTCCCGTTAAAAACGTTAAGCTTAATATAATTAAACTTAAAGCTCGTCAATAAATATATATTCTTAGGTATCTCGTGAAGGTTTACATTGGAACGTCACCTATTATCCTTATTAATCGTCATCCATATACTTAATTACCATGTGAGTATTTCTATACCCCTTTTTCTTATTTTCACACTTTTGGGTGAAACATGTTACCTTATAAACGTTGCACTTGTAAACCCGTTTGATTCTTGTAAATTTATGGTAATTTGCTTGTGTGTTGTGATTAGTTGAATCCTGTAACTACCATGTAATGTCGAATACATGTACAATCATTAACTATTGCTAGCCTGGCGACGTCATAGATCTATGGGCCTGACAAGCCTGCTTGGTTGATCCAAGTACACTTAGCTAATCGTATATACTTGTAAACGTTTGAGAACTTGTAAAACTTTGTCAAGGTTTGATTGTGCATTCTGTCTTACATCCCTAGTTACCTTGTTCTCTAATTTACAACATGAATTGCCATCTTTTATATAATTATGTATTCAAAACTATAGAATGCTCACCAACAATATGTTGACCTTTTATTTTTAACATGTTTCAGGCAATAGCGTTATGTGGCTGTGAACAATCGTAACTCTCACGCCTTGACGATTCCGCCGTCAAGGTTGGGGTGTGACATTGGACACTTGAATGATTGAATCGATAAATCATATTGAAGGACGGATCGGATTTTCATATAAAGAAATATTCATATAAAAATATATTTCTTTCTTTTTGAAAATCATATTTACTGTTTCAGATTTTATGAGGGTGTTTGGATAAGCTTTTCAAACAGTTTATTAACCTATTAATTTTTTAATAAGTTAGTATGGACTAACTTATTAACTTATTTCTCTCACAACCATCATATTATCAAACACTATCAAATGACTTTTTAATTTTTTAAAAGTTAATAAGTCAATAAGTTATTTTGAAAAACAATCCCAAACACACCCAATATTTTTTTCTTTCAAAAACTCATATCAGCAGAAACACATAGAGTTCTTGTAAGAAAAAAAGTTTTTAGACAACATTATTTATGCTCGTTGAAGACGCAGGAAGACGCAAACCAAATGTGGGAGGATATGGCAACTACAGTTATACAAGCAGCTAAAGAAACTCTTGGACTTGCAACAAATAGGACAGTATGTCATAAGGAAGCGTGGTGGTGGAATGAAAATGTTCAGGAGAGGATCAGAATTAAACAACAAAACTTCAGAGACCTTTTACACTGTAAAAATGAGGAAGAACGAGCAGAGCTAAAAAATAAATACAAGGAGGCTAAGCGAGAGGCGAAAAAATCTGTGTCAGAGGCAAAGAGCACAGCATACGAGAGAATGTATAACCGATTACAGTCGAAAGAAGGAGAATATGACATGTTTAAGATCGCCAGGGCAAGAGAAAGTAGAAGACAAGACCTGAAAATAGTGAAGTTTATAAAGGCTGCGGATGGAAAGGTCTTGGTGAAGGAGAACGACATAAAGGTGAGATGGAAAACTTACTTCGATAACCTTTTCAACATAAGGAACCTTAACCAACAAACTGCGAACGATAGAACAACTCAACCAAACCAACAAAACAAGTGTTACTGTAGAAGCATCACACTCGACGAAGTTACGAGAGCGCTGAAGAAAATGGGAAGGGCTAAGGCGGTGGGGCCAGACAACATACCGATTGAAGTTTGGAAGTGCCTGGGAGACGAGGGCCTTCAATGGCTAACAAACTTATTTAACACTATCTTCAAAACCGGGAGGATGCCAGAGCAGTGGAGAAGCAGCCTCATAGTCCCCATATATAAGAAGAAAGGAGATGTCCAATGCTGTGCAAATTATAGATGAATAAAGCTATTGAGTCACACGATGAAACTATGGGAAAGAGTCATTGACGCAAGAATTAGACGAGAAACTCAGATTGCGGTAAACCAATTTGGATTTATGCCAGGACGCTCTACAATAGAAGCCATACATGTCATAAGAAGGATAATGAAGAAATATAGAGAGAAGAAAATGGACCTCCATATGGTATTTATTGACTTAGAAAAAGCATATGACAGTGTGCCGCGTCAGCTCATTTGGTAAAGTCTACGACTCAGAAGAGTACCAGAGATGTACATCAAAATAATAATGGATATGTATGAAGGGGCAAAAACGTATGTGCGAGCACTAGTGGGAGACACAGACTTCTTCCCGGTGGAAGTGGGACTACACCAAGGATCGGCATTGAGCCCATTTCTCTTCATAATAGTACTGGATGAGATGACCAAGTATATACAAGAGCCAGTCCCGTGGTGCATGCTGTTTGCAGATGATATTGTCTTAATATCAGAATCTAAAACAGTGCTTAACGAGAGGCTAGAACAGTGGAGAGCAGCACTAGAGAGCAGAGGCTTAACGATAAGTCGCTCTAAGACCGAATACATGCATTGTAACTTTAGTGGTGAGGCTGAAGAAGACACCCAAATCAGTATCCAGGGCATGACGGTACCACAGACGTCTAGGTTCAAATACCTGGGCTCGTACGTTCAGGATGACGGAGAGATACACAGTGATGTAGCCCACCGGGTGCAATCAGGATGGTGCAAATGAAGAGCAGCATCAGGGATCCTGTGTGATAAGAGGTTCCCAAAAAAACTAAAGGGAAAAATATACAGAGTGGTAGTACGTCCAGCTATGTTATACGGAACAGACTGTTGGGCCATAAAGAAATCGCATCAGAGACAAATAGAAGTCGCGGAAATGAGAATGCTGAGGTGGATGTGTGGACACACAAGATTGGATCGAATAAGAAACGACATGTTTCGACAGAGGTTACAGGTGGCTTGTATCACAGATAAAATACGAGAGGGAAGATTAAGATGGTTTGGGCACGTAAAGCGAAGGCCGATGGTAGCACCCGTTAGAGCAGTAGAGAACATCAACGTAGAGGGTAGGAGGAGTAGAGGTAGACCTAGGTTGACTTGGGATGAGATAATTAAGCGAAATATGATAGACATGCACCTCTCTGAGCACATGATCGAGGATAGGACTGAGTGAAGGCGTAGAATTAAAATTAAGGACTTTTAGTGGGACCGGTGATAGGAAGGGTTGAAGTGATCTTGTTGCGGGCCCGTTTCCTAATTCTGCCCTTATACACGATTCTTCCCGCTTATTTGATGTACGCACTCTCTAGGTATTTAGGTGATTTATGTGATTTATTCCTATGTGTTGTCTGCCGTATAGTACGTTTGCGATTGTTATTTGTTTTCATTAATGTGTGTTGGGGGTCTCTCCAGAAGCGGTCTCTCTATCTCCCAAGATAGAGGAAATACTTGCCACCACCTACCCCTCCTAAATCATGCTCTTGAGCGGGACTTTCTTGAGTGGGACTTACTGGATATGTTTTTTTTTTGTTTGTATTTGTGCTCGTTGAAATTTTGATATCATTGTTCTCCCCCAAAAAATGTCGTTCTCCCAAATCATCAAGCTTTCAACAAGAACACTCAAGATTCTCCACCCATCATCGTCATCATCATCATCATCCCCATCAATTTCTACCCTAATTAGCTTCAGCGAAACAATCAATCCGCAAGCTTCAATCGACATTCAACCCCCCACCCACAATCTTCATCCCAGAAGCTTCTGCAACAAACCCATCAAAAACCCAGAAGCAATAAACCCCCAAATCATCACAGAAGCCGAAAACCTCTGTAAAATCATCTCAAACCACCATGATCGATCAAAGCTAGAATCTTTATTAACCTCCACTCAAATTGACCTCTCACCAGCTCTAGTTACCGAGGTTTTGAAGAAACTAACCAATGCCGGAGTTTTCGCGCTTTCTTTCTTCCGATGGGCGGAGAAACAAAAGGGATTCAAGCATACTTCTGATACTTACAATGCGTTAATCGAAGCTTTGGGTAAGATCAAGCAGTTCAAGATGATATGGACATTGGTTAATGAGATGAAGGTTAAAGGGGTGTTGGATAAGACCACATTTGCGTTGGTCTCGAGGCGATACGCGAGGGCAAAGAAGGTGAAAGAAGCGATTGAGGCGTTCGAGAGGATCGAGAAGTTCGGGTTCAAGATTGAGCTTTGTGATCTTAATAGGTTTCTTGATACTCTTTGTAAGTCGAGACAAGTTGAGAGTGCACACCAGGTGTTTGATAAAATGACTAAGAGAAAGTTCGTACCCGATATAAAATCGTATACAATACTTATAGAAGGTTGGGGTCAAGAGATGAATCTATTGAAGTTAGATGAGGTTTATAGAGAAATGAAAGCAAAAGGATTTGAACCGGATGTTATTGCTTATGGGATCATCATAAACGCGTATTGTAAAGCTAAAAAGTATGATCACGCGATCAAGAAGTTTGATGAGATGAAAGTGAATGATATAGAACCAACGCCGCATATATATTGTACTTTGATTAATGGATTAGGGTCCGAGAATAGGTTAAGTGAAGCTTTAGAGTTTTTTGAGCTATCAAAGTCTTGTGGGCATGCTATTGAGGCTCCAACTTATAACGCGGTCCTGGGGGCTTATTGTTGGTCTATGCAGATGGATGATGCTTTTAGGGTAGTTGAAGAGATGAAAAGATGTGGGGTCGGGCCAAATTCACGAACTTTTGACATAATTCTTCATCACTTGGTTAGAGGGCGGAGAACAGAAGAGGCTCATAGTGTTTTCAGACGAATGAAAAGTGATTTTGAGTGTGATCCGAGTGTGAGTACTTATGAGATCATGGTTAGGATGTTTTGTAACGAGGGTAAGATGGATATCGCGATGAGTGTTTGGGAAGAGATGAAGGGTGAAGGAATTCTACCCGGAATGCATATGTTTGCTACTTTGATTAACGCGTTGTGTCGCGCAAAGAAGTTGCAAGATGCTTGTAAATATTTTGAAGAAATGTTGAATATGGGTATTAGGCCTCCTACCCATATGTTCAATAAGCTAAAACAAGCTCTTGTTGATGAGGGGAAGGAAGATATTGTAATGACATTGACTCATAGGCTTGAGAAATTGAAAACACTTTTGGTGGTTAGTTGAGAAAGGGTTTCATTCATGTGAGTTCTTTTTGTTTGAAAGATCGATAATGAATACTAAAAATGTTATTGAATTTGCTTTGGTGCCTTGAAAGCATGTTATACAATTTTGCTACTATGTATTTTTGTACCATTTATAGTTTCATGCAAGAGAGAGCTTAACCGTGATGATGAAGAGATTTATTCACGTATGAGTTTAGTAAAATAATCATATTTTGAGCATATACATTGCAACCCAATGTTAGATTTACCTCTATAGTTTTGAAATACATTATCAAATTTCACTTGTTCGCTTTATGTTTACATATCATTCATACCACTTTCTTATTAAACAAAGTTTGATACGTGAAAGTAAAGCACATGCGTGGAAAGTCATACTACATGAAAAATGTAAATTCTAGAAAAATGTACTTTCTAAAAATCTTATAGAAAAGATAAAAAAACTAGACAAGTTTTATACATTTCAAGAACATTCTTAATGATACAAAAAGTGATTTATTCTTGTGATTTTCCTCTATTTTGTAGCTAAGTTAGTTGTTTGCATTTAGTGTTTTCTTTGTATTTAGGTAGATTTGTTCTTATATTCATAAAAGGTTTAGACTTCAAACATTTATCACTTAAAAAAAGGGTTATTGGATTTTAATGATCCCATGTTTCATTTATTAGCCGGGATTAATCCTAACTCAGTAAATGTTTATAGATACTCTCAACTTTAAGTTTATTTTCCTCCAACGATCCCTTATTAACCGAGAGTTAACCCCGTTAGTTTTTTGATGATGTGGACTGTTTTGTGGCCAAAATAATAAACAAAAAGTGGAAATCTATAATCAGTTCCGTCAATTTAAAACTTCCGCACCCAAAAACCCGTCAATCTTCACCTTGTGATTTGAACCACTGAACTCGTTAAAGATAGATTTCAGATGATAATGGAGGCTACACAATGGAAAATGAACCTAATTAAGACTAGGTGGTGCTAGAGTTGAAAAATGACTCAATTTTGACCCCATTTCATCGAAAAAACTACCGAGGGTTAACTCCCGATTAGTAATGGATCATTGGATGAAAATAAGTTAAAAGTTAGAAGCGACTATAAATATTTCCTGAGTTGGAATTAATCCCGACCAATAAATAAAAATTAAGATTATTAAAATCCAATAACCCTTAAAAAAAAGCTAAAATGAATCAATCATGCTTTTGATATTACAAAAGAGACCATAAAACAAAGGAGAGACCATAAGAGCATTACAACATTACAAACATGGTTTACACAGTAAGAGGATTCCTCTTGTTCTTTTACTTTAATTTTACCTTCATCCCTTTACAAACAAAACTTATAATAAACCAAAATGAAAATGAAAAGAGCCCCCACCAAATGAAAAGAATCTTTGTAAACACCAAACAACGCATCTTCATCTTCAACCCATAATCAAGCTCCAATCTTTTTTTCATTTGCATTGATCTAACTCTAATCTCGACTCATCTACCATATTCTTTAAAGATTCTTCGATCTTCTTCACTTGATTTCCTGGTCTCAAAACATTGACATCATCCCATTCTGAACACGGGTCAACGAACCAACTCCTCCTGGCGGTGCACCATGCACCCAGGGTGGGGCGGTTACTGCTCCGTTTCAAGATATTGCTATCAATCATGTCTAGCACTGGGTCATTTTTGGCAAATTGTCTTGCAAAAGCAGCACCACTTTGAACCATTTGGTCATAGTTTGACTTGTTGAGGAAAAGTGGCTCCATTTTAGGGGGGTTGTCCCAAACCATGAACCTTAAGTCTGCGTTAACGGTTGTGTTTTTGAACTCAGGTGAGTTGCAAATGACGGTGTGGAAGTAGACTTCTTGAGCCAAAACCACATTGTTAACATACATTAAGAGAGTCCGAGGGAGATTATCCCATGCGAAAACACAGTACTCAAGGAATGATCGACTCAAAATCACCCATGGAGATCCTGAAAAAATCAAGGAAGATTTGTAAGGTATTACATTTCCAGTATTGCACACAACAAAAGCCAAAAAGTATCAGTGAGTCAACGTGAAACTGGGTTATGGTAAAACCAGTTGTTTTTGCTTTATTGGTACTACAGCTGCATGGGTTGACCAGGACACTTTTTATGAAAATATGAAATATGAGTAAAATAAAATGATTTAGTAGGCTTATGCCTTAAGATAACATCTTGGGAACTTTTGACCCGTTTTATCCATTGGACCTATTTCATCTTAGACCATTTTTCCACTTTGCCCGCTTTAACAGCTGAAGAGAAAACATTAGACCCGTCCAAACTGGATAAGGTCAACCATGTAATTTTTGTTGCTACGAGCTAGCTGGGCTTGACCCAAAAAAGGCGAGTATCAAGTATTATCCACGTGAGAAACCCAAAAAGCGTGGCTCAATTAACTAGTCAAATACGGTCCAGGTCAAATGAGTAACTATGGTACTATGGGCTAGTTGGGGTAACCTGGAACACTTTCTGTCCAATGTGTTAGATATGATTACAAAATTTATATTATGTCAACAATATTACGTTTTCTTGTATAAAATGATTTAACATGTTTTATGTATTAAAATTACATTTTCAGCCACTTTCAAGTGGGACGACCCATTTGACCGTTCCATTTTGAGCAAAGTTCTTTATCTTACAGGTTTGATCTGTAAGAGAGAAAACATAACCCAGATAAACATAATTCATAAGTAGATGAAAAGTAAAGAGAACTTTGCCTGTGAAAACTTTAAAAGCGTTAGGCAATGGCCGTTTTTCTGTGGCCCGGAAGATTTGGGTTCGCCTTGCTAAGTAGAGCCCTGGATCAACTACAATTGGCAGAATTCTTTGACCCCTAAAAAGGATAACTTGCCATTAATTCAAGTGGTTGAATTTAGAAAAGAAACAGAAAATAATGGAGCCTAATAGAGGTATGCTTACTCTTTCCATCCAAGATCACTAGTATGGTCGATGAAATTGGAATCTCTAATAATGGAGGAGAATGCGTGAGACAAGTCTGATCAGAATATACAAACAAGAATCACGTATAAGATTTAATGTAAATTGATGTGAAATTTCCTTACGAATGCAAAGTAAGTTTATATATATGTGTTATTCTTTAAAGTTGCAGGTATTCAAATTTGTTCTTTATTGTTCATATATATATACGCATGGATGTGTATGCACACGTGTGTGTATGCATGTAGCTATATATATGTGTGTGGGATGTGGTGTGTACACATTACCATGTAATAGGGTAAGTCCAATACAAGGAAATTCTATTGTTTAATATAAACATATATTTACACGGGTTCTCTCAATCACATAACTAATAATTGAAATCTGAACTTTCTATTTAATACGCATTAAGTTACTATTTTTAATTCAACTTCATATATACATGACTTTCCAAACGAGTAGATTAGTTTCAAGAACTGCAAATCATTCATGATGAGATCAATTTCAAGAGAAACCATCTCCTTTGTGCACATTTTATTGCTCAAAACCATCATGCTTACTTGTTACCAGTTCCAAATGATTTCATAATCCCTAGCACGAAAAGTCAACGACAACCGTGTGTAAAAATTCAATGGCTCTTGTGCCCCTCAGCAATTAAACTTGTTTCCTATAAACTAATGATTAACTTAACCTAAGATGTTACTAGACCCAAATAAATAGAGTTGCAAATAGTTGCCAATAACTTAAAAGTAGCACCATAGCTTACATTCAAGACGTAAGCTTCTCTCTCAATGATGCTCAATTCAATAATCTATGAATGCTATCAAATTTAGCATGCCAAATATCTCCTAATGGCTCACTCACAAAGCTAATCGATATATGGGTAATCGACTATAATACAATTACTATTTATCGCAATACCATTGCCTAATATTTAGTGACTGATGTTCGCCTTTAATCTTTATTTTGTTTACATATATGTTGCAATCGTCATTGTTAGATCCACGCATGATTCACGTAATCACAAAATAGATGACAACAACAATCATAAAACGTATGGCAACAACACATATGGCAAGTCCAATACAAGGAAATTCTATTGTTTAACATAGATATATATATTTTCATGGGTTCTCTCGATCTCATAACTAATAACTGATATATGACATTTTTATTTGTTATGCATTAGCTTCAAATACACATGACTTTCCAAACTAGAAGCTTAAGTTCAAAGTTCAAACACAACAAATTATTCATAATGAGATCAATTTCAAGAGAAATCATCTCTTTGTGCACGTTTTATTGCTCAAAATCATCACACTTATTTGTTACCAGTTCCAATTGATTTCATAATCCCTATCACGAAAGTCATCTACAACCGTGAGTAAAAAGTTCATGGCTCTTGCACTTCCTTAGCATTCAAACCCATTTCCATTAACTAATGATTAACTTAACCTAAGATGTTACTAAACCCAAACATATAGAGTTGCAAATAGTTATCAATAACTTAAAGTAGCAAAATCGCTTACATTCAAGAGGTAAACTTCTCTCTCAATGATGCTCAATTCAACACTATAAATGCCATCAAATTAAGCATGCTAAATATCTCCTCATCCCTCACTTACAAAGCTAATTTATATATGCTTATGATACATATTGCAATACTATTGCCTAATATTTGTGACTGCTGTTGGCATTTATGTTGTTGACATATATGTTGCAATCATCATTGTTAGACCCACACACGGTGCACGTAATCAAATAACGTATGGCAACAACACAAATGGCAACAATCTAACTTAGTAACCATATTATAACGATAAAGGATCACAAGATGTTATTTAGCATGATATATTTGACGATACACATAAAGGATTAGCTTAAGCATCATTGGGAGAAAAGCTTACCTCTAGAAAATAAGCTATTATGTTACTTTGATTGTTGTTTTTCGTTGATGGTAGCATTTAGGTACTATCAATGCACCCTAAACTAGGAGACTAGACAATCACACTACTCGTGGCGAGATCAATGTCAAACATTACCGATAAATATGGAATTTAGGTTTCTTAACTTTCTTTTGTGGGGCTACTTAACTCTGAAGTGCCGACTGCTTAGAAGAAAGAAGAAGGGAGATGTTTAATCGGATACGAGGTTTTCTTTAGGGTGCTAAATGGGTTGTGTTCACGGGCTATTTAAGGACTACTTAGAAGAAAGAAGAAAAAGGTAGCCTGACCGCTGACGCCAGGTAAATACGTCACACCTAGAGGAAGGAAACCACCTTGCTTACGTTTAAAGCACCTAGGCCTCACCTCACGTCATCACCAAACGCGCCAGGAGGAAGATAAATCTAGCCTAATAATCATCAGAAACTTCAAGAACCAATCAGCATTAACAAATGTATTGCTAATTCCCAGATAAACAGAACTACCACCCTCCATTAACAGGCTGTTTACCTGTACACGTTCAAATCAATTATTGCATCTTCAAGAATCATACTCTTAATCAAATAACTAGCTGTTCAAATCTATGATTATGATTCTCAATCAGAAAACTTTACATTCACCTTAATCTAACCTACTCATCCAAATCTGCTAATTTACACCTAAACACTAACAATTAACCATTGCACAACAAGATATAACCATCAAGAATTTGCAGAAACAAATACCATCTTGTGTGAGCAAAGGATAATCCATAGCACTGAGAGTAACAAACCAATCCCAACCACCATCAACCTTCAAGAAAATCGCAGCAGCACGCAAAATCGCAGCAATATTACTCGCACCCATGTACGTCGTCGCATCAGGCTTCCCAATCACATCAACATTCCCAAAAGCCCTAATCGCCGCCACCGATTTCACCATCGCACTCAACCTCCTCCGTTCATCCTCCGAACCCTCAGTCCCAATGTGCAACAGATACCTGTTCCTCGGATGGTACACCGCCAACAACAACCGAAAGATCCTGTCGGCGTCGCCACGTGTCCCGGAGATGTAGTACGCGAACGCCGGCGGGTAGCCGCGTCCCCGGCGGACGGCGGCGAAGGGTTTTGGGGAAGTGAAGGTGTATGAAGAACTGAAGCCGCAGATCGAGGAGATGAAGATTAACAGCGAGATGAATGCGGCGATGAAGAGGGTGAACAACCACTTCTTCTCAGCTCCCATTGATGTTCGTAAACTGAATCGGATTTTGATCTTTGTTGTGTGATCTGTGGGGCATGTGAGTGAAATTGCTGAAAAGGGGGGGAAATTGAGGGTTTCAGAGTTTGAATTCTGATGAGAAGGTGAGAAATTGACAGGTGATGTTCAATTGTTCAATCGATTCATAGGTTTTGAGAACGATGGTGGTGATGAATTAGGGTTTGTGTTGAATTGATTGAAGAAGATTGTTGTTGGGTAGGTGTGAATTTGCACAAGAATTGGGTTTTGACATTAATGGTGATGAAAATTGAAATGTGAATCTGATCTATGTTGATATTGTTGGAGAACATAAAAGAACATAAAATATACAATTGTTATAATAGACTATGAGTCAGAGTTGATTATTGTTATTATAAGGATATTAGTGTCATATGAGATTTAATATTGTTGCTTTGTACCATGATATTTTAAATTTATATTTAGTTAAGTAGTTTACTAGTGAGTTTGAAATTTTGTTTTTTGTGTTAGTTGCGACTTGTAAGTGAAATAATCAAAACTAGGCATGAAACCACCTTTCTCTCTCCTCCCTCTTATTGAAATACCTGGTGACTTTTACGAACTTTCCATGGCTAAAGACAACACGGACTCTCCATGACTACAGACAATATGGTCTATGAGATAAAAAGAGAAAAACATAGATCCGTGCCTAGTTTACAAACAACACTAATGTGAAGGTCCGTGGACGTTCCTGAATATGACTGCTGGAGGAAGGAGATACCTTAATTGTTGACATGATTAAAACATGACACAAAGATAATCACTAATTAATAAAAAAAACTTCCAATAAATGAGTCGTATTTAAGTTAACATGTTAAACTCATATGCTCTTAAAGTTATAATATAACAATAACTCTTTTTAAATTTCAACTAGGTTTTAACCCGCCGCGCGTTGCGGCGGCGTTTGCGACGTGATAATGTATAAACTACGACCAGCCGACTCGTTCCCCAACTAAATTTACGTTTTTTCGTTCAGAATTTTGTTAGCCTAATCAAACTTTTTCTAACTTTTAGGCACTTTTAAGTCTTTGATATAAAATTATATGACACCTATGTTATAAAAATGGTCATAAGAAACATAAAAAATTACATACATTTGCCTTGGCTTCAACAAAAGCTCCATGAGATAAAAGAAGGCTTGCAGCTTCATTACAACCATTTTTAGCAGCCATGTGTAATGGAGTTTGTCCATACTGCAAAGTCAAAATGTTGACCAGAGTAAGCGGTTAATGCTTTATAAAAGAAATTTAATAAACTTGATCAAAAAATGACTAAATTAAATGTGTGCATACCATGTTTTTTGCTTCCAACTCAACCTTTTCGGAAGCTTTCAAATTCAAGAGATATTTAACAACCTCCACACTGTTATGACCAGCGGAAACATGAAGGGGCGTGTTTGCCATCTGGATGTAATCAAGATTTACCATACTTTAAGCATCAAATAGTCATCATTAAACCCCACATCAAGAATATGATAACAATAAAGAAAAAATGATCATCAATCATATCACGTATCTTTCACACTTTGCTTTAATCCTAGCATAATAAGTTGAAATTTTCGAACCCTAAGTCCCCCTTAATCCTAAATCAACATGACTGCAATAATAACTACGATACCGTTTCACTACTCCACTTAAGGGGCGTTCAGGATTGCTTAATTAAACATATTATCTGCTTATTATGATTTAAAAGCATATAAGCTCTAACAACTGTTTGGATAAAAATTATAACAACCTAAGTACAATGTACTAAGATATTGTCGTTTTGCTCTCGATTCGTCGCCCATCCAGTAACTTACAGCTTTGTTTTCACCCGACGAGTTGCTAGCCTAGACAAAACACATCTGGTAGAGTAGGTTTCCACCCCTTAAAAGAAAGATTTCGTTCTCCCTCTCAACCGATATAAGACTTACAAAAAAACATGCTCCTGCTTATCTACTTGTATTTTACACTGAATGAGCTAGCTTCAATACAGATCAATGCTTCAAACTTACAAGTTAACCATTAGCATGAATAAACCGTTTTCAACATAGTAAAAAGTTTCACAATTACATCCTATCTTAACAACATAACTCCAGATTAAATTTTGCCTATAAGATAATGATAAAAAGTTTCGAACACATAAATTCTATACACTAAATCTACTTAATGCAATCTACTCTACATCCCATTGTCCCAAATGACCACTACTTATACAACAAACTTCAAACACTTAAACAACTATTCTAATTTCAACACCAACAACAAAATCCCATCAAGATTTAGGGTTTATCAAACAGCAACAACCCACATACCAAATTTAAACAACCCCAAATTCAACCAAAATCGGGACCCCCAAATCATGATTCTTGATAATACAAACACCAAATCAAACGCAGAATCAACGAACTACAACAAAAGATCATCAATTTATCATACCACAGGGTTACGATCGTTGATGAGAGATGGGTTTTCACGGAGAAACTTCTGGACGACGGAAAGATTTATCAATCGAAACAAACTGAACCACTGATTTACCCAATTGAGTACATATGTACAAGCATAATCAAGCATAAGATCAAAACAACCCATAATCAGAAGAACTCACAGGGATCTTGTGGAGGGGAAACTATGACTTGAAGTAGATGTAATCACCAGGGGCAGAGAACCTGCCTTTCATTGCTGATTTTGATGATGATCCGCTCGAACAACACTCGATTCTTCCACCGACCTCTTCAGGGACCAAACGTGAGGGAAAGCGCCGGTGAAGAGGAGTGGCGGAATCGATTCATCGTCTTCATCATCTATTCATCGTCTTCATCATCGACCGAGGCAGATGCTGAAGTCCATGAAGATGCGTTCGGTGATGGTGGTGTCTGGTGGGGGTGTGGCGGTGGAGAGGGAGGGAAGGGAGAGGGTGGTGGTGGCGGAGAGGAGGAGGACGGAGCGGCGGGGGAGGTGGAGTTTGGGGAAAGGGGGTCGGTGGTTGAGGTGGAGGGGGTGTTACTGTACTACTGTAGCTAAGGCCTTATATCTTTAATATATATATAATGTTATTCTTGTTGTTTTATTATAAAAAATAGATTAAACCAACCATCCCATCCTTTCGGCTTAGGGTTCAATGGATTTGAATTAGTGTGATAAGCATTTCAGATCATAAATTCATAATACCTTAAGTATGCAAATAGTAATTAATTCTCGTGATAATAAAATATATTGAAATATTATTGTTGGGATCAATGGATCATCACCATCTTTTCAAGATTTTGAAAAGGCTCCTTTATTTAAACACCCCTAAATTTTAAATCAGCACCCCTGCACCCTATACGTTGCGTATGGGTCCATACGCGGCATATAGGGTGGGTTGTTGATTTGACATTTTATACCCTATACGCGGCGTATAGGGTGGGTTGTTGATTTGACATTTTATACCCTATACGCGGCGTATGGGTCCATACGCGGCGTATAGGGTGGGTTGTTGATTTGACATTTTATGCGCATGACTTGGAAAGAAAATAGGGTTACGTGGGTAAACTATTTCTTCAAAATAATTTTTAGGTAAACTATAACTCTTATTTCATTTATATACATACTTACGTACACATAAATGTCTTGATTACTTAATAATCATTTCAACTAACTCGGGTTCCACGGTATTAGTCGGTTACGATGAAAATCTTGAAAATTATTCAGTTTAACCGTAACCGACTAACACCGATGGAACTCGAGTCAGTTGAAACGATTCTTAAGTATCCAATTCAGATATATGTATATATGTATGTAAATACTTACTGAAGTAAGAATATATAGTATTACCGAGTAAATTATTTGCGAGAAGAAAATGTTGAACCACAAAAGCCAAATTTCTTACGATCTTGAATCTAACCATCAATCACAAACGATCGAATTTGCGAATTCGAACCTTTACGTTGTTTTTGTGTGAGTGGAATGCGTTGCCTTCCTTTATATACACAACGAAAAAGGGACCTATACGCGGCGTATGGGTCCATACGCCACGTATAGGTCGGTGTCGTACATGACAAGTGGGTAGGTCCCCGACTGCTGCACCGACAGCTATACGCGGCGTATGGACCCATACGCCGCGTATAGCTACCTACTCGCTTTTCATGTACGACACCACCTATACGTGGCGTATGGACCTATACGCCCCGTATAGGTAGGCTGAAGTGACGTGGAATGTCAGACATTAATGACGCATTAATGGTCGATAGCTATACGCCGAGCATGGGCCGCGTATGGACCCATACACGACGTATATGGGGTGTCGATTTAAAATAGTGGGTGTCTATTTATTAGGACCCTTTTAAAATTGTATTAAAGGAAGTTGTTTTACGGGGTGTTACATCGCAACTGTGATATGGCAGAGTATAAATTCTTGGTGTGAGGTCCCTCAAATCTTTGCTTTCTCCACAAGTGACTTGTTGTGCTCATATGGGGTTGCCACGTCGAACGCGATTAAAGACAAGTTGGTGAAATCCATTATTCTCATTGCATCTTGGGCTATTTGGAAGGCACGAAATAATCTCATCTTCTCCAATACAAGGGCTCCAATTGAAAATATAGTGGAGGAAATCAAGATTATGAGTTATCTTTAGATAAAGAACCGAGCTAGGTGGCATAATCTGGAGTGGGATCAATGGAGAAATTTTAATATTTCGAATACCACAATGTAATTGTTTTTAGGTTGCAAGCTTTTCTAGCTCCTTGCTGGAAAGTTTTATGTATGGTTATATCATTTGGTGATTAATAAAAATGTTTTGCTGTTAAAAAAAATTAAAGGAAGTTGCTAGCGGTCAACGCATTAAAGTCCAGGAATTATTCCAAAATCTGATGGTAAAACTTATCATGTATATAGTTTTCATTAGATTTCAACACGTTGATTATGAGTTGTCGACATAAATGGTATTTGTTTCAGCTGAGGAGAATCCGACTTCGATCATAAAGTGAAGTTTAACTAATGATAAGATGTTAGTATTGATGAAACATATCAGTTGAACAATTGTTGTAAAATGTTATAATGGTTTCATAGTCTCATCGATATATGATTTTGATAAAGAGATTACGAAGATATTCACATAGGCAGAATTCTGATAACAACGTTAAGAATTATATTTTATCGATATAAAAGACAAAACATTTCTATATTTATAGACGAGAATTGCTAGAAATCAAGACTTTTTACAAATAAAAACCTTCATACCTGTCTAGGTAAATATTAATTTTCTTCAACAAAGAATATGCAATTTCGAAACCAAAATACTAGAAAAGCTAAGAGTAGGGTGTCAGATTTTCCTTTTTTCTAGCGAAATGATTAGAATTTAATATAAACTAGGAAATGAACCCGCGCGTTGCCGCGGGGTTCTTTTTGAATGTCTTGCAGACGCAGGTGTTAAGTAAGAACCTCCGATCCCGATGGTGACAAATTCCTTCAACACAACCTGTTGTCGACGTACAGGTAACCCACCTTAATTTACACATTTATGGCTAAAGAAGATGATCATTTGTAGTATATAAACGTACCTGGTTGTAGAAGCCTGAGCCATGATGTTACCGCCAATGGGTTTGATTTGAGGCCCAGCAAACATGGCAGAACCATCTACTTGAGCCACCACTTGATTAGTGATCACCACAGCTACACCAAACTAATCAAGAAAACTAATCAATAGCAATCAAATTATCAAAGATCATCTAATCACTTAAACTTGAGCAAGAGATTCATGAAAGCATATTAGCTCATCTGCTAACTTCTGAAGGCTCCTCAAGAACTTTGCAAGATGCATTTGGCGGGCTGATAGTTCCCCTCTACCAGAGAAATCAGTTCTGTAGAGGGCAGTTGCACTGTCCACTATCATAAGTGCAAACCTTCATATCAGCACAATAACTACCCACTATAGTTTATAATATTCTTTTCTAATAGAATCATTAATATACGGTACCCACATACTAGTATATATACTAAAATGTGTGTGCGTGTGTATGCATATATGCAAATGGCAGCCCTTCTACATGGATAACTTTGGACGAACTGCTTTTCCTCTTAGAAGTCTAACCACTCGATATTAGGATGTTTTAAATTGCAGACTGATATTGATTATGTAATTAGTGCAACTTAAATTCATAATAATCAGACTCTGCTATTTATTATTTGATTGTTTAGGGGTCAACTAATTAGTTTAGATAAACAGAATCATATTAGTTACAAGTAATCTGAGATCTAAGGTAAACAACTATATACTTCCTCATTCTTTTGACCTAATTTGAGGCTATCATTTGATTCATTTCTAAATATGTTTATTGTCCTTTCACATAAATGTCTTTTTTGTCACATAATCACATACAAGACACATGTCACAACTCACAAACCTTATATGTCAAATAGAAGTGCAGACTGAATTATGCAAGAGCATAAAGAAGCACCTCAAAAAAGTAAATAAATGAAGAAAACCTGGTTTCAACCATCATGGAAGCCGCTTCAAGCAAAATCCTTGATTGATGATCTGTGTTATAAGCTCTTGCATATGCTACATTTTCCAATACATCATTGCCATTCAACCCAAACCTGCAACATGATAAATGCATGATAAGAAAAAATGTACGGTTAAAGATTTAAAACACACACTGATCATGAATACATTGTCCATTGTCCACCACCTGTCTGCTATCTGTAAGAGTCTTTGTGGCCTGAATGTACCCTCAGCATCAATGTACATTGCCTTCCCTTCGCCACCACCTTGATCTAGTGGAAGCTAAATAAAAGCTCAAAAGTTAACATATTTGTAATTATTTGTAAAACACACAATCATTCAAGAAATCAAAAGACGTGTTCTTACTTGGCAGGTTACACATAAAGTGTGACAAAGCTGAGTCTTCCCAGAACGGAACTCACCATATATCTCAGTAATAGATCCGGTCTCAATTCCTCCTATCAAAAAGCAGATAATACGATTTTACAATTAATTAAACAACGTCTTACTAAAAAGCTACAACACTAAAAGGTATGCACCATCTAATATCTTGTCAAATTCTCTAGACCCAGAAGATATCTGAATATCTAAATTGTTTTGGAGGGACCCAGTGACATTTAGATACTCACGGCTACAGCAGCAGGCATCTAACATCCAATAACATCCAATAACATCATTTCCACATAATCTACAAAATCCAGAAAATAAAAATGGACATGGAATGAGTTACTAAAAGGTATGCACCATCTAATATCTTGGGTTTCTAAGAAATTGTTCTGGAGGTGCAGCGTCTTTTCTCAAAAGTTTTGTATAATTAAGCGTGTGGCCGGAGCTATCGGTGTGAAGAAATTGGGTAAGAGGATTAGGGTTTTATTTGAGGTGTGGAGGTCGGTGGCACTGTAGCCACCGACATAAGTCTTTAATAAGTATTATAATACATCTTTCTTGTTCCCTTGTTTCTGAATTAAAAGAAGAAATAAAGTATAGTTAAATAAAGTATAGTTAATTAAACATGTAATATCCATAAAAGAACCGCAGTCAAGATTCTGATGTCAAATCGCATAAAAAATATAACTGCAAAGCAAGTAAGAAGAAACAACTTATGCAACTGCTGAACTGCCCATGCACATATTTCCTTCATGTGTGTTTTACCTTGCATAAGCAGCTTCAATTTCATCCAGGGGTCAAATTTGAACAATTAAATGGACACAATAAAGAACCAGTTGTTAGAGAGGTATTACTTTAACTAAATTTGACATATAAATTCTAATATTTCATAATGACAAAGATACCGACTTCACAAAGATTCACAGCCAGGCAAAATAATCTTCCTATAATAAAGAGAACTTATATCAAAGGATGAGGCAATGGAACAAATATTTCAATGCCATCCACCTTGTTACACTAAGGCAATATCTTCCGAATTACATGTGCATGCACAATAGACCAAGTATAATGGTAAAGTATGCCAGCATATTGTGATTTTGTGAGGTCTAGAGATCAGTGCAACTAAAAGAAGTCTGCTTTATGCTGTTAAGAAAATCCTAACATAGACCAAAATCCCAAATATATCTGTTCTCTCTAGAAGAACATATACACAAAAAATAAGCACTTTGTCTAATAAGAGGAAAGAAAGTGAATTCCTCCAAGCACCTACAATCTATCTATAAATAATATATTTAGCAACACAAAATCTTACATCACATACAGCAAATGAACTTCTCATGATTTAGGGCTTCTACAAATGCTACCTAACTTAAACAGTTAAAAACACCAAATGTATCAATAGAATAAAGATATCAACTTTCCACAAATTTTCAGATGAATCAGATTACAGAGACTTCACGCCTAACTTGGACATAAGAACATGAAACAAAACAATCAAACATCGTCAAATCAATATTCCAAGAAGCAAGAGTAGAAATCGAAAAGAATGATCTCAATTAAGGCACTCGCAAACACTGATTTATAAGGTCAAGAAAACCATTACCTTAGCACCAACAGAGGTTCACATATCAAGTGCAACTGAATAGCTTGAATCCTCCATGATCGTCGTCTTCTTACAACCCTCGCAACAGTAGGTATCGAAAGAATATTATCAAATTGGGTGTTTACAGATATTCAATTGGAAAGTGAAGAAAACTATACCATGATTAATTGCCTCTGTTATCAACCCTAACGAATGTCCGTTTTCAGCAGCATGAACTAAAAGTTTCCCCATTTGTATAACACCTTCAGAAACACCACTTGAACTCATCTTCTTCAACCAGATAAAGATTCAAAATAGTTTCAAAATTAACTCTCAAAAACAATCTGAAATCTTTCTCAATGTTTTAGACAAAAACAGTGGTAAAATGGACCTTCCAGTCCACCGCCATCTTCCTCGCCGGCAACGGCTTCGCCTGCTTCGCCCTCGACATCCAAGGCCACGGCCGTTCCGACGGCCTCTGCGCCTTCGTCCCCGACGTCAACGCCGTCGTCAACGACTTCATCTCGAAGGAACTCACATCTCGCACGAAGCTTCGTTATCAGATCTCACTCGTCAAGTTCTCTTCGGCATCTACTACCTCCACCGGCGGAAGATCGTTCATCGTGACATCAAACCTTCAAATCTGCTAATCAATTCGAAGAAACAGGTGAAAATCGCCGATTTCGGAGTCTAGAGGATTCTAGCACAAACGATGGATCCTTGTAACTCATCAGTAGGTACTATCGCCTACATGTCGCCGGAGAGAATCAACACCGATCTTGAGAGGAGGTCTTGAGAGGTGGCAGATTTGGCGATCTGATGGCGATGGGGCGTCTTGGGGGGAATTGGAGGTGTGGTGGTGGTTTAGGTTTGGGATCCCACCGACATAGGTCTTTAATAAGAATAGTAATAAATAAATTAATTAATTAATTACAGTGAATCAAAAGTGGGATCAAAATATGAAACTTTAACTTATTAAAACACCATCCCTATGATTATTACTCTTTATTAAGATATATAAAAACATAAACAAAAGATGACGTAGAATATCACTTATTCTATTGTCATTTAATATACATCACTAATTATTGAGATATCAATTAATTAGGAGCACGTATGTCCACAAACCGACCTTAGCTCAGTTGGTAGAGCGGAGGACTGTAGTGTGTTCATTGTCATCCTTAGGTCGCTGGTTCGAATCCGGCAGGTCGGATTTTTCTTTTGTTGTTTTTACTTTTATTATTTTAAAATTATTAAAACTTTTATTTGTGAAAAACTAGTCTTTTTACAGCCTCGTTTTGCAGTGGCATAGTACACGACATGATAAAAGTGTAGCTTACAATCCACCCAACTTGTTTTCAAACTAATTTACGTTAAAACGTAGGGTAACTCGATTTTATACCATTGAATGAAGACGCATTATATTTAACAGTTAACACGACTCTTTACAAAACAAAATTATGTCGAAACATAGACTTACAATCGCTCCGACACATTCCTCTAATAAATTTACGTTGAAACGTAGAATAAATGAAAACGTATTGTATTTGACCCAACGCGTTTTCAAACAAAATACACTTCAAACAATTTGACTACTACTATAATCAAATATTATAAATGAAAATTAGTAAAGTTATGGAAATAAAATGAAAACGAAGATATGATAAAGTACTTCATAATCATGGTGGAAATAAAAGTGGCTAGGACAAAATGAATGATAATATTGTTACCCCACAAAAGGCTTGAGAAAAAAAAGACAAAATATTAGGTGTGGCATGTATGTTTCGAACTGTAGACCAAGCTCTTTTTAAAAAAGGAACTCCTACCTCTTGATCTAGACTAAAACTTTAGTTATCTTGTCAGGCTATTTATACTATATGTTAAACTGAAATTATGTGACATCTCATTCTACTCTCATTAACACAATACTCGTGTCATCAGTGAGTGATAAAAGATAGTCTTATGCTTAAGTTGAAACACCACTTAAATCAAAATGCACTAGAAAAACCACTACCCTATCCGCAAGTGATAGTACGTGGCTCCAACCCACGCTCACGTGAATATACCGGGTAGCCTAAAAATAATGAATGTAAAGAAAACTTTAATATGACAATGGTGTTCAACGAGAGAGTTCAAGTTAAACCTCATCTTGTGTTTCGATCAGTTGACTCGTGTTATTAAATTCTGATTAGTGAGTTTGTTTTCAATTTATCCATGTATAATAACATAAAAAACACGTGTATAAGTATATATATATATATATATCCATGTAAATATCACAACCATATTTAGTAATATTCATAACGAACTAAACATACTAATATAGGTTTACGAAATTGATAATACAAAATAAAGCGTTAAGTTTAAGTTAGCGAATTTGGAATTAAGGTTTACTAGGACTTGCTCATTCCGTCTGATCGCAAGTTCTTATATTTCTTTATATTAAGTCTAATCCGATCTTATTCAAAACCATGTAAAACCTAATTAAAACTTCATCGACTAGGATGACAATACTCACTTGACTCCTAACATAATGAAAATAAGCTTATTGATAATAATAATAATAATGAAATTGTGTCAGACGATTCAACGCATGCCCATAGTGGATATGTAGTAGTTAGAGTGGATTGGATTCATCATATCTTGCGAGTCATGTGATTAATGTCATTGCTTACGTCGACAAGCAAATGTATACGGTTTCATTCGTATCCCCAATCTTACGATCTGGTTCAACTTGAAGATCCATGTCATATTATACTAGGCCATGCATGTAGTATTTTTTAACGGTGTAATTAGGCTCTGAGTCTGTTATCCACAGTGGCTGCAGCCATGAAATGGTGCCACGCCAAACAACAAGTCATTTTTTCCATCATCACAGCCATGATATAAACATTCGACTATACTATTCGGTATTAAACAAATGAAAGGAACCCAACAGAAGAAGCAGCGTCTCATAACGACATAATCTCACAAAAACGGCATGTCTCGTATGAGCAATGACAAACCACAACGTCTCATGTATGTCTAAGAGGTGTATACACCCAACATCATTGACTCGACTGGATGTCTCGAATGAACAACAACACATCAACACAAACATTCAAGCACAATAGAAACCATAGAACCACATCAAAATCTCAAAAATGTAAAGCCATTCACTCCTTTAACCACCGGTAAAACAATAGAAAGAACACAAAACCAAAAAGGTGTGTAAAAGAAACACAATCATTTTGGGTCCATTTTGTAAATGAAAGTTGATATCCATTCTGTGATCAAATACCTCGTTATAGACCCTCAATAGCATTCAATGAATCTATTTGCAGGCTCAGAAAAACAACAATGTTGTGGCTGCAATCTAAAGAAGTGTCACGCCTAAACAACCATGGTTTTTATTTGTTTAGCATCACCGCCCGCTGATATAGTACATACCAACCATCCACACTTTACCTCATGCTTCAAACATGTTTTAACATATCGTCATCGCCAATATTCTTAGATAAAGCAAACCTCACTATCAAAACACTGCCACATAAAAAAATCCATATAAAATCCATAATGGTGCAAACCCAAAATAGTAGATTTACCAAAGGAAATCAGGGGTTGGTACGCACAGGCTCTCAGATGCACCAACGGCGATCGTCATCGACCAAACCTCGAAAAGCAGACCCCTAAGAAGCTGGAGGACGAAGGGCAACAGACCCCCCGTCACCACCACCATAAAACAAAAATTTCAGATCTCAGATTGGGAGTCCGACATGCAAGCCAAAGCGCAGAGCTCAACACCAACACTATGGTCGTCATCGAACGAAGACCACGTTGAGAAGATCTAAACCTCTCTTAATCAAAAACGGAGAAACGATAGCCATGCCGGAGTGGCCGTTGACTCCACCGACTAGTCGGTGAGATCTAAACCTCTCTCAACCAGAACACACAAAAAGCGGAGAAACGGCAGCTAAGCCGTAGCCGTCGTAGCCCCCGCCTCCGCCCCCTCCGGCATCTTGTCCATGAGAGGCAGAAACCAAAAATCAGTTGAAACTAAAGGCAGATCGTGCATGCCGCCGGTAAGCCACCCATAGGAATAAAGGTCCGGTGGTCGCGGGGGACACGCAGGCCGACCGGAGATGAAGAAGAAATATACAGGTGGAAAACACACGACCTTCGTCCAGGCAAAAACCTAGAGATCTCCGGCCACCCACACACCCCCATCTCTCTCACTACAAAGCATGAATGAGGAAGAACCAAAGAAATATGCATTAAAGGTTGTATGAACAGCATAATATCGTCGCCGGATCCATCATCATAGCTTTCTTTAGCCGATAGCTTTTTTCTTTAGGTATGAGAAGAGAGATCTAAATACGATGGAGATGAGAAAAGGCAGTATACAAAAAAAGAAGAATGAAAGAACACGTGTATCGCCACCCATCAGCTCTTGATGCCTTCCACCTAGCAAAATGCAAGTGAAATACCTGGAATACCCTTGCTTCCACCGACATCTTAGATTAATAGTAATGGAAATATTTATACAAATTATACGAACTTTCATCTCACAAATTTTTCTAATTTAAATATCTAAAGTCTAAACTTAATTAAAATTTCCTTAATCCAATAAACACTAAAAAGAAGAAAAAAACACTACCATACCAATTTACCATTCTACCCTTATATAAAACCATATCATCTTACACAAACCGGCTCCTCCGTAATAGTATCCAACACCGGTTTTCTTGACCTACAAACCGCCACCCGATAACCAAACTCCGGCACCTCCGCCACCACTCTCCGCCGCTCCGCCACCGTCACACCACCATCACCACCACCACTTTCCGTCGTCTGACTCATCTCCGGCGATATCCTGCCGGAGATCCGTTTTCCGGCGCTATTTCCGGCCATCCAAAACACCGCCATATCGGCCGGAGTAACCACCGAGTTCACCCTCCTCATCGGAAACATGATGTAAACATTCCCCGGCTCCAAATCCTCGTCGGCCGACAGCGGCGAGAATCGCCGCTGGATGGTCAACGCCCGGGCGTTGACCAGGAAGAAGCTCGGGCTCTCGATCATAATCTCCGCCGCGTTGACCGGTTCCCGATACTGCCGGACCTCGCCCGAGGGGAATATGACTCGAGCTGACTTGTTGCTTTTCATCGCCGGAGTGATCATAATACTGCATGCGGATGCATAGTTTCCCATAATAATAATATTATTATCTCTTTGTTTTAAAAAGTACCTGATACTTAACTTAGCTTATGATTTTGATGATGAATTGTTGGTGTGTTTGATGGTGGTATGATTGGTGGAGATATAAATATGTGTAGGTGTGGAGGTGTAAGGAAAGGGGGTGGAAGCTGACGTGGATATTATTTTGGCATGAGGAAGTTATGGTGTGAAAATTTGCTGCCATTTGGTGCGTGTGTGGGGATAAGATTGAAATGAAATGATATTTGAATGTAGATTAAAGTATTAAATAGTCAAAGTTTATTTGGGAAAGTGAGAGGGCAACGTGTGTTTATGAAATGGTCAATGTAATGGGTTATTAAAAAAGGTTGGTGTGCTTTAAGATAGTGTATAAGATAGTGTATAAGATAGTGTATGTGTCTATTTTTAGTATTAAAATTAATAAGATGTAAAGTTTGAATTTACGTGTTAATATGACTTTACCTTCAGTATGATAGTACGTATATATGCTTAACAACTTGATGTAGAAGTGACGTTCAATAATAATACAGTTATTGTATCCTTCATATCGTTTATCTATAACAATCATGTTGATTATAGTATTCATGTAAACTTTGATTATTTTTTACTGTTTGAGTTAGACCTGATGAACTATGAATATTTGTTTTGAAGCTTGTGGATGTATATTCCTTGATTCCATCTTCACACATAAGCATGTGACCACACGGAACCATAGCATCGTATTATATGTATCATGATCACAGTTTGATCCATTCTAGAACCAGATTAACGACTATGTTAACTTTTAGGTAGCGTTTGATATCAAGGAACATAAGGCGGAATGAAATTAACGATTGAATGTGAATGAAGATAACATATTTGGTAGTCAAATGAAATGAAATTAATCATTACACAAGTAAGCTCATTCACTCTAATCACACCCGTTCCATCCACCCCCTTTCTTTTTATTCATTCCGTCCTATTTTATCCTTAGTCGCCACCCACTCACCATCAGCAACCACTACCAACCACCATGACCACTACCACCATCACCATTGACCACCAAGATCGAGAGCCACCATCAACGCCACCAATCACCACCGGCCACCACCACCACCGACCACCACAACCACCACCACCAGCCATCACTGATCACCACAGCCACCACCGTAGGTCGCCATCACCGATCACCACACCCACCACCGCCAACCACCACTATTGCCACCGGGAACCACCAGCGACCACCACTATCGCCACCGGGCACCATCACCGCCGACCAGCCATCACCACCATAACCACTTTTATATTTCATTCATTCGTATTTTTCTATTTATCAAATAACAAAATGTAGTGATTAATTTCATTTTTAAAGTGTAACCAGACAGTATCATAAAATGCAATTTTTCATTTCATTCTATCACTTATCACATTTCATTCTTTCATTCATTCAATTCTTTCATACATTTCATTACCTCATATCAAACATACCTTTAATTTAGTGATAATGAAAAGCTAAGACAGATTTGAAAGTTGGTATATTATCTAGCATTAAAATGAATACAATTCTCTCATATTAAAAAAATCGATAAAAGTGAAAAATATATTTTATGTACTTAATTATGTTTATTTATTTCATCCTACCCTTTAATTTCCGCTTAAGCTTTCCTGATTTAGAGGAATTGATTGGATACTAAACCATAATCTTTCCTTGGGAGAATATTATATTTATTTTTTACTTTTCAAGGGAATGATCATAGTTTTAAAACTTAAAAAGTTAAAAGCAAATCGAAATAGTATAAAATAATAAAATTGTCATGATATAACTCGTCTAGTTCGAAAAATATGCTCAAAATATCCCCTATGGTTATACAAAATAGTGAAATGAGACTGAGTCTTGAAAGCAAACTATTGACTTGGAGTTCGATGTCTTCGGTTTTTGTTTGGTTGCTTATGTTTCCTTCAATTTAATAAATATTTTTGGCAAGCAATTTTAACAAAGTCTTGATTTGGTAACATGGTTTCACACATAAGAATGTTGAAGGTATATGAAGGCAAATTCAACAACAAATTAACTAAGGTTATTGTTTTAGAAATTTAGTAACTTGAGTAGATAATTGGCTTTTTATTATTGAGACTGAAGTACGATCGACTCTAAAAGTTATCACGTAGTCCTTGAAATTAAACGTCCTGTGGTTCGTCCTTATTGAACCTACTCGGGCTTAACTTCCAGAAATCAAGACGTGTACTTTTTATAATACTTTGCTCTAACCATTCATGTTTTTTTCTTTTACTTTTTGTTAGTTTCTTTTGCTTTTTTTTGTTTTAGTTTTTTTATTTGTTGTCCAAATAATAACTTACTTGAGTTTTCCAGATAATAATCTTTGATACTCTTCAAGCTCAGAGAGACAAATAGAGGTCGCAAAAATGCGAATGCTAAGGTGGATGTGTGGACACATGAGGCTGGATCGGATAAGAAACGACGTCTTTCGACAGAGGCTACAGGTGGCTTGTATCACGGACAAAATACGAGAGGGAAGTTTGAGATGGTTTGGGCACGTGAACAGGAGACAGATCTTAGCGCCAGTTAGAGCAGTAGAACGCATCATCTTAGATGGTAAGAAAAGTAGAGGAAGACCTAAGTTGACCTGTGATGAGATGATTAGCCGGGATATGGTAGAGTTGCACCTCTCCGAGCATATGGTCGAGGATAGGACTGAGTGGAGGCGTAGAATTAAAGTCAGGGACTACTAGTGGGCCTTGATACGATAGTCCGCACGTGATGTGTAGGATAACGCCATTTGTCCAATGTAAGTGAAGTCTTAGTGATAACTGCCTTATTAGTAGTGTTAATATCATAGTAAAATTTATTTGCCTTATTTATTGAATAGTATCGTAGTAAAATTTATATCCCTCAAACTTGTTTCAATGAGTTGTGTTTGCTTTTATGACGTATGCTTAATTGTTTATGTGAGGTATGCATTATTATTCTGATTGCTATGAGTATGCTACTGCTTATGTGATGTATGTGAAGTATGCAATATAATCTGGTTAGTTGGTTTATGGACATGCATATGCATATACAAGACTCTATTGTGATATATGCTTAGGCGATATATGTAATATAATTTGACTGTTATCGTTGTCGAGTCGGGGGTGTCTTTGGAAGCGGTCTCTCTGTCTCTCAAGATAGAGGAAATACTGGCCACAATCTACCCCTCTCAGACCTTATTCTCAGTGCTACATAGTGGGTATGTTCGTTTGTTTGTTTACTCTTCAAGCTCAAATGTTTAAATACTAACCTATTATAAAACCCTAAGAGCAACCTCGTTGATAAACAATTTCACTGGTCATGAAAAAAGAGTTACCAAAAAAACATTAAAAAAAACAAGAAGTCATTATCATTGTCGAAAGGCAAGATTGGTCGTCAATTTTGGTTAACTTGTGACCAAAATTAGAAGCATGAGTCTTGTCATTTCTAAAATGACAAGTTAATTAAACTAGCAATTAACATATGTGTTAATTAGTGGCTAAAATAAGTTTTTTACTTTTATAGTCATTATAAATATCTGGAGATATACTAGATGTACTAACATCATTTCATCAATGTAGGACTAGCCCACTTGATAAAGGTTCTTCTATTTTAGATTGAAGGTTCTGGGTTCAAACCCAGACATGATGTATATTGGTGTAACTTAAAAGTAGAAAAGATTTGCCGTTACAAAAAACTAACATCATTTTCCTATGTTTTTACTTTTCTTAAGTTTAACTTTAATGTGTTCATTTCGTCTTCCTAAAAGCAAGTTGGGATTATGTATTCAAGCATATTCTGAGAGCACGGAGTGAAACGAGGAAGGGACGGTGAAATCCACGCCCCGGGTGAGAACACCACCCCTCGATTCCCATAAAAACAATAAACCTCCGAACCGAGGAATAATCAATCACCAGGATACACATGATGTTTTGTGCTTTGCCTATTCTACCCTATCGCGCAGACACACGCACATCACCGTAGGGAAAACATGAAAAATGGGACGACACCCAACAAAACGAAAAAGGGTTGGGGAATTAAAAAAAATCTAATGTGGCAATCCGGAGAAAAGTGGGGACCCCGAACAATTCTCTCTCCCCTTATAACATATAAACATAAAAACCATCACTTATATTCTATAAGATATTTTGTAAATATAAGTATAAGATTCTTATACAGATTGAGTATCCTTGTTTTAATGTATAACCATATAAAAGTATAAATAATTATTCTGGTACTGTTGTATTGTATATAAGTTATCGTGGTCGGCTCTTCGACTATACTAGTCAACCTAGTCAAAATCATTTTTAACCACACCTTTAGCCACTTCAAGTGCACTGGTTTTCACAAGACGTGTGCTTGTTCAAGAATCTAGAACACCAAACACTTCACGCGACTAGGTGTTAAAAAAATAATTTTATAGTTATTTGTATTAATTCAAACTCAATAACTCATCTAAAATCCGGACTTGAAATATATGTATTTAATCATACTTCCAACAATTTAATCATTTGAGTATTTTCAAATATATAATCATTTAAAATACTATTTATTATATTTTTATATTATATAACATGTATAACATATTAATACATTCAGTTTTGATCTAAGTGAGTGACTTTAGCTAATCAAATGGATACCTAAGAGCATTCACAACCCGTTTGGTATGTTTATGTGAGCGTAATCTTTATATTATATGGAATGATTATGAGTAGTTGCGAACGGTTGTGAGTGAAGGAGAGAAAAATATTAGTGTTCAATTTGTAAATTTAAAAAATTATTGTTCAACCCTTATAATTTTTTTAATATTTTTAAAAGTTGTTATGAGTGAAGGAGAGAGAAAAGATAATGATAAAAGTATTAAAAAATATTATTTAATTAAAAAGATGAGAGAAAAGTAATATTTTAATGTAACTATATGAATAAAGATAAGAAAATGGACTGTGGATGCTCTAATATCATCTTCAAAACCCAAAAAAAAATTTAAAACCCGAATGTTTTAGGTTTTTCATAGGTTGGAGGCCTTTGCCGCCCAAGATCTCATTGACAGAGACGATACAACTACACTCTTGCAACCCTAGTCTCCAATCTCATCAAAAGCAAGACCAACATCATAGAACCGTACAAACCCGACGCTAAAGGTAGCAAATACCACATATGAACTTTGACGGGTTAAAGGCAAAAAGCAAATGAAAACTAAATTCACATATTAGAGTATAAGATCTCCAAATGCTTTTCACTATGTCATCCCTTGAAGATAACCGTTTACTTATGAATGTTTTAATATTACGAATAAAACAGGAAAAAAAAAAAAAACAAATACAACACTGATCCAACCAAATTATAATTTGATCATCATTTGCTCCTTTCTAACCTGTCATTAAGCATAAAAGAATCACTTAACATGATCAGACACATAAAACAAAACTGCACCGTGTGAAGTAACAACATGAAGAAACAAATATCACATAGAAACTGGCAATCATGAAAGAATAAAATCTGTGAAATCCCAGATGCCGAGCATGTAGTTCACCTCCGAATACCTATGTACACACGCGCTCAATTGTTGATGTATTATGCAACTTGTTTACAAATGACTTGATAGAAAAATTGACGACGCAGCCACAATATACGACTAGGTAAACCTTAAATATAACAATATGGTTAAACGGAGACCATGAATGTTTTATGGGAAAACAAAATCATTATTTATTATAGTAACCACTCTGGTTAGGAGGGTAAGAAGGAACCGTGTATGGAGGTCTGGGAAAAGATCCGGGTTGCTGACCCTGGATCTGCTGTGCGTTATAGTACGAGCCTTGCCAACCAGGATAAGCAGGCTGACCATACTCGTAGCCGCCAGCAGGTGGCGGTTGCTGGCCCTGTTGAGGTGGGTATGGTGACGGAGACCCGCCATGGTAAGGTGGTGGTGGCCGGGGAAATGAATAGGGTGGGTGCTGCGAATATCCTGATGTGGCAGCAGGCGGAGGAGGGTGTTGTGAATATCCAGATGTGGCAGCAGGTGGAGGAGGGTGCTGTGAATATCCTGATGTGGCAGCAGGCGGAGGAGGGTGTTGTGAATATCCTGGTGTGGTAGCAAGTGGTGGAGGGTGTTGCTGAGCATATGCTGGTGGTGGTGGCTGCTGGTGGTAGTAAGGCGCTTGAGGGCGGGGTTGGCTGGTGGGTGGTTCTTGTGGGGAAGATGTTCTTTGAGGCGGTGCGGTTGAAGAGTAATTGTAAGTGTTCGAATTTTTGCTGTCTTGAAAACTTAGACCCGACATTTGTCTTTGTACATCTTCAATCATTTCTCGACACTGTATGCTTCGTGTCATGACAAAGTCACTGCACTGTTGCTTTACACTTGTAATTGCTTCCTGTTTAACAAAACAAATAAATAAAATAAAATCAATTTCAAAACAATGAGTACACATCAGCAGCAAAGAGATTAAGACTGGTGAACGGGTCGGGTTGGGTAACAGGTCATACAGGTTCAGGTTTCAACAGGTTCTGACCAAAGTTTAATACCTGAAGAGTAACATAAAACTTGAGTCCTTCATTGATATTTTCTTTGATTTCTCGATACTTGGCAATGGCAGCCTCAATCTGCTTATAGCACTTTTCACAAGCCGCTGCAGACAAGGGAATATACAACAACTTAAGATCTTCATTCAGAACACATTTACATAAATGAGCACACAAATAACTGTAAAAGCAGGGTGGAAGCGAGCCAAGCCGCTCATGAGCCACTAAAGATCAACTCATTAAAAGCTCAAATTAAGCCTAGCTTAAATGAGCTACAACCCGAGCTTTATGTACCAAGCTTGATTAGCCTAAAGAGCTTATTATTTATAAAGATAAAAAAGCGTATTTGTAATTTTGAACTTTATATACGTAACAAAGGGGTGCATTCAATACATAACTAATTTTAAATAGAGAACTATGGGAACCAGATAAACATTTGTATTCCATTTATATACAAAACCAATTATATATGCACGTAAAAGATAATCAAAGAAAACTGTATAAGGAGAGCAAAAGCTTAAAAAATGAATACACATCCAAATGTTTAATGAAAGAAAAAGCAACCTCTATAATCCTCAATATTAAAAGTGGCAGCAAATTCACGATTTTGAGCCTACAAACAAGAGAACTAGTTAGAATTTGGGAGAGTCGACTGCATGGATTGATGCAAGATCAAAATATTACTTAGACTATCCATCTAGAACCCATGCTTTATTTACTACAAAATTAATTTCAATACGTAGATAGAGATTTAAGAAGAAAAGACCTGAATATGTAGCAATAATTGTTCCTGAGCCTGAAGGTTTTGAGATATTTCTTCGCATATATGATTATATTTTGCGATTTCTTTTCTGAAAAGATCCTCATGTGAGCCTGCTGATGTCATCAACTTCGGGAGTATATCATCCTATAGGTAAAAAAATTTACTGTTAAAGAGAATTATATGATTCAAGGTTGTGACAACAAATAACATAATGTGATGGGATCATTGATTGTGTGGATAATACACCTTTCTCTTCATATCTTTCAGCATGTCTTCCAGGCCCGCTCTTTGAGCACCCAGCGTCTCTAATTGCCTCTGCGGAACAAGCCAATATAGAAATTTTATAAAAAGTGGTACATAAAACTTGAATCAACCTGATGACAAAATTTCTGTGCACAAAAAACACACTTTTATTTTAGATATAACATACTTTTATTTTCTAAGATCATAGCAACAAAGTTAGAATTCTTAATAATGACACTTAATAACGTAAAAAATAATATACTTTATCAATTTATAAAATAATAGTAGAATTTTGCTATATCAAAATTACTAGACTTGTAAAAAATACAAGTACTAGTGAAATATGTTTTCAGAAGGTTGATGTGAATGCATGTATTCTTATTTACGTGAAAGGCCACTTCACTTTAACCATTTGCATTGATAAAAAATTATCGGCTACAACATTTCCGAACATATATACCGTCACTTCATTAAATTTTGACTGGTTAAACGTAAATTATTTATTAAAATTAAGTTGACACATTTTTACTTTCAAAAGAGTACGTCTTTTGGTATTACACGATATTAGCATTTTATACATAAAATATGGCAATATACCTTTCTTTATTTTTCCTTGTTTTAAGTAATAAGAACATCATCCTTTTACCTCATGATTTCAAATTTTCAATAACTATAAAGCAATATACCTAGTAAAAGCAACAAAGACATGATTGGCTTAGCCAAGGTTGAGTAATGTAAAGCCTTTTATAATATAAGTAACATTACCAAGCTCTGCTTCAGGGCCCCCACTATAGCATCTTCATTGGCATCCAAAGACATGATTGGCTTAGCCAAGGTTGGTAGGGCAGATTCAATCTGGAAACAATTAAACAAAAGGACGCATGAATAAATTTAACACAAAAAAGGTAAAATAATACAACTTCTTAGTTGATGAATTCCACACGATGTTTCAAACACAATATGTTACACACATCTCAAACAAGGTGCAATGACCTAAGCTAAAACATATATAAGGACCTATAAACTAAGTCGGTTGGAAAAATACTGCTAGTGCATACAGCTAAATTCTCACAGCACGTATGAACAAGAGTAACTTAAACCACATTATTGTGTATTTTTATGTATAATAATGCAATTGTATTTACAACAGCCCTAACAGGTTATCGGTAAGGTTTATCAGAAAAACAAATAAAATAGTTCAAAAAATCAAGTAATGAGTAAGATTTAAGAAGCAATCAAAAACTTTTCAACTAGCATGTATTATCAAATTTGATCAGAAATATAAGTGCCAATTTCATTCCATTTATTTAAGGAGATTCAGTTATCTTTATTCTCCAACGCGTCACACAAATCAAAAAAGAAAACTAGCTTGAAGAAAATGGGTCACACAGGTCAACAGTCACCCTAAGTATGTCTTTAATACATGAGTATAAAACTTCCTAAATCTTCTTATCTGGACAATTAAATTAGAACTAAAATACTATTAACTTTCTAAGCATATTTTAAAAATGGACAAAGGTGTTCCTAGTAAACCCAGGCTGCCTCATACCCAAAATTTATCCACTTTGAGCTGTTACACATCTCTACTCAGCAAGAAGCAAAAAAGAAAAGAGAAACATCAATTTTCATAACTAACTTCAAATTTGTCAAATTTTATTAAAAGAAAGAAAAATAAGCAACAACATATTCAAAAGACAAAAAGTGTTTCTAGTAAAGCCAGCCCAAATTTATTCGTTTTAAGCAGTTACCATCCTGATCAGCAAGAAGCCAAAAAGAAAAGAGAAACATCAAACAACACTTTTCATAACCAACTCCAAATTTGTCAAACTTTTTAAAAGGAACAAAACAATATACAGCATATTCAAGAGATTCAAAGAAAAAACTTACGGGACGACGATCTAGAACTGACATGAGCATCATGTTCTCTCTTACTGAACGTTCGATCTTTGCATCACTCTCTGCAGCTTGCTTCAGATTTGCTGCAAATCTATTTAACCGATCCTGCAAGTTTTTAGTAAGAGTACTAGACTGAGGCCTTGTCCACCGGGTCCCAAATTGACTTCTAAATTGTGCATCTTCTGCAGCTTCTTTTTGAATAAGCTCCTCGGTCTGTACTAACAACTCATGGTTAACCCTACTCAAATCACGAAGCTGTTGAAGCTCCCCTTCCAAGCCAGCTGGACCGCCACTAATTTGAACTGCTTCCACATCTTCCCACAAAGCTGTTGGCAAGACAGCATGTCCTTCCAATGCAAGAATCGAACCAGGCAAGTCCATTTCTTTGAGACTCACTCGAGCCAGCTCACTCCCTTGCTGCAATTTCTCAGCTTGAGTTCTGATGATGTCATCAACCATCTCAGTGTACCTTGAAAGAGCCTTCGCACTGCTGTCAGGAACAAGACTTGCAAACATCTTCTCTCTGCTTGCATCCAATAGCTCATTCATGTTCAAAGGCTTTACCATTGCAAATGCAGGAAGAGGTTGTAACGAGCTAGCCGGAGGAACCCTCATAAGGTACACCCTGTCATTTTCTTTCATAGCCCTATCTAAATTAGTTTTAAGATTAGTCTCTAATTTATTGATCGCATCAAGAATCTGCTGTGCAGCCCCTTTTGGAGATGATTTTTTGGCGTCAGTCAAAGCACCAATACCACTCTTTAACCGTGCAATCTCTTCTGCTATCTCTTCTTTCTCATGAAGCTCTAAACTGTATCTATAGCAAGCCTCTGCATAAAACAATGCCGCCTTTAGTTGAACATGAGACAACCACGTCTTGTCAAAGTGGTTAGAGAGAGGTGCAACATTTAGTGCAGCCAGGGCTTCTTCGTAATATAGACCCACCTACAAATGAAAAGAATGTGCTGTATAAGACTGACCAGATTTAAGATTGCATTAATATTTTTCCTTGCAGTATCATATAGCAACTTAAATTCATATCATATCCAGGGGTGTCAACATGCAGGGTTATGAATTGTTCAGGTTGTGAACATGTTAACCAGGCAACAGGGTTGCATAAATAGGTCATAACAGATATTTTAATCAAACAGGTCAAACCCAATACAACCTGTTTAATACATGCTAAATATGCAACCCAAAACTTTGTTCGATTATTTTTGTGTGTTGATGTAGTGTTTCAAGCCATAAGTCCATATAATATCAAGCAGATTAGCAAGAAATTAAACAAGAAATTAACTTGCATTAGCATTCACCTTTACCTCTTATGATCATAATGCTTAAAGATCAACACAACTGTATACAAATTAAACAAGAAATTAACTGCAAAATCAACCCAACACCGTCAGCTTCTAGAATCAAGGTTGCATTAGTATTTTCCACTGCAATATCATATAGCAAATTGAACTTACATCATAGATTCATATCAAGTCTATTATCAAAAAATCACAATGCTTAAAGATACATACCATATATCCATATCAGCTCAAATTTACATATCTAATAAAGTAGCTCATGATGCTAAAAGATCAACACATCTATACAGAAATTAAACAAGTAAACCTAACTGCAAACTTGACCAACACTAACCTGTCTGGAGATCTTAGAACAAACCCCGGGAGTACTCCCTTTCGCAATAGTATTCTCAAACACACACTCCTGCGCCTGAGCCAACATCAACCTCTCCAACATCCCCGCACACTCCACTGAAACATCCACCGTCGTCGAGTTCCCAACCGACGCCTTCGTGGACTCGTTATCCCTCAAATACGCAAACGCACCAGCAGCAGCGATAAACGAGTGCGACGCCTGCCGCCTCCCCTCCACCGTCATCCGATCGAAAGTCAACCCGATCTGACTATGCACCGCCCCCAAATTAAACAAAACCGCAGCCTTCTCCAGATGAATGTTCTGTTGCGACGCTTTCTGCTTACTTTTGAACGCATCGTGCCATATGAATGTTACGGTGTTGATGTGGTCCTTATCGGAGGAGATCGGAAACCTCGATTCGACGGCGGTTAGGGCTTTGAAGTAGTTTTGGAGGAGATCGCGACGGGCGGGGAGGGAGTCGGTGGCGGAGGATCGTTCGACGGTGTTGCGCATCTGTTTTAGGGTTTCGAGATCGTCGTCGAGGTTTTGAGCTTCGCGTTCGGAGTAGTTGAAGACTATGTAGTTGCGGAGAGGACGGTAGAGATCGACGGTGACGGTCTTCTTCTCGTAGATTGCGAGCATGATGTTCGTCGCCGACGACGATGAGGACGCCGGAGTTGACATGATTACGGTGGTTGATCGGAGGAAGAAGAAGATGATCACAAGGTCAATTTGGATGGTTGTTTTCGCAGAGATTACCACAAGTGTGCGTGTGTGTGGGTTCTTTATCGAGTTTTCTTATGTGTCAAGTCAAGAGATGTATAGTTTGTTTACTCTTCTTAACCCACAACCATACATATACGTTCTAGAAATGTTACTTTCGATTTCTTGAATAGAAAGAATAACGGCGATCAATGTGTCTGTATTCATGTTGTGTGTTATTACTTAGTCTTTAGGTTGTCGGTCACTCGGTTGTGATGCGTCTAGAGAACGCGAGTGGTGTTCTAAATGTGAAGTGGTTAGGATGGTAAATGAGTTGAACATGTTTGTCAAGAAACTTAAAATGACACGAAATGTGAATGGCAGTTTTAAATGTAGCTTAGTACTCATCATCTCAAGTTGACTTATTTTTTTGTGTGTTCTAAGAATGCGTGAAATCATTAAGCATGAATTATAGACTAGGTGGAGTCTTAGTATAGGATTAGTGTGGTGTTCTAAATGTGAAGTGGTTAGGATGGTAAATGAGTTGAACATGTTTGTCAAGAAACTTAAAATGACATGAAATGTGAATGGCAGTTTTAAATGTAGCTTAGAACTCATCATCTCAAGTTGACTTATTTTTTTGTGTGTTCTAAGAATGCGTGAAATCATTAAGCATGAATTATAGACTAGGTGGAGTCTTAGCATAGGATTAGTGTGTGTTTGTAGACTTTTATTCATTTATGGGTCGTTACTTTGGTTAGACAATTTGTATTTCATTACAACTTTTGTGTGGCTTACTTGTAAACTATGATTTATGGTGTTTTAAAGTGTAGCTTTTAAGCTATATAAAATAAGTCACATGCATTGGTTTTTTTTGTTAGTGTAGCGAGTTGATATTAAAGCCTGAGTTTAAAAGAATTATATGCTACTTTTTTATGTTTAGCTTAAACTAGAGACTAGGAACCAATAGATATGCAAGGAGCATGTCAAGGTTGATGTTAATAATAGTGCAAGTTGGTAAGTGATTCAAGTTACTAAACCAAGTGGGCAACTTGGGATAGTAAGTTTAGCAGGTAACTTAAGTAAATAGATCAGTGTGGAATGATGACTCGTGACATGTCACACAATGGAAGGTAACTAAAATGTTGGCTTGCATGCCTACATTGCTTTGGATTATCATGTGTTGTGCAAATATTAACGTATTGTGTCTTAAGTACGTTAATTAAAATAGTATTACAATGGAAATAGGAAAGCAATGTGGCAGCTCTTCGTCTAATAGGTACATTGCTTCATGGCTTGAGACGGACAATGTAACAAAGGGAGAAATGTAATCGAGGAAAATTTTGATCAGTGAATGCAATTGAGGGTGCGAGGGTAGTGGAGATTGCATTGGATGAGTTGAAAGGTGCTGCATTGGATGAGTTGAAAGGTGCTAAGAAACTGCTAAAAACCCTAAATTTAATAGTGACAAGTCCAATAACAAAGGAACTAAAGGGTCAGGTAAAAAGCATTTAGCACTCGGTAGGTAGTTAACAAGATGTGGAGTTACCTAGGTGTGAGGGTAAGAAGACCGAGGTTGTTACAGTTAAGAAGAAAGGATGTTGTTATGAGCCATTCGATGTGTGCAAGCATCATGTGTTTTATGAAGATTATGAAGTGATTGTGACTCTAAAATGAATAAATATAAGGAAAAAAGTTTATATTTATTAGAGCATTCACAGTCCATTCCTTATCTTTATCCATATAATTACACTAAAAATCACTACTTCTTCTCTCTCCTTTCAATTAAATAATATATTTTTATACCTTTTTCATTACATTTCTCTCTCCTTCACTCACAACCACTTTAAAAAATATTAAAAAATTTATAAGGATTGTACAGTGATTCTTCAAATATACCAATCCACAATAACATTTTCTCTCTCCTTCACTCACAACCACTCAAAATCATTCCATATAATATACCAAACACACTCACATGATTATAGGACACGGGTTGTGAATGCTCTTAGCAATTGTGTTGATAATTAAAAAGCAAAGTACACAGTTCACTCCTTTAATGTGAAATTTTGGTGGGATATTATCATGTCGTAGATGTGTGAATTGGTCGTTTTGGTTTTGTGTAAGTTTGTAGGTTTTTAAAATGGTTTGATTTCTTCTATTTTTTTCGATTTTCCATATTGGCTTCAAATCATTTGGGCTACAATAATGGTCTATGATGAATTCGGGTAAAAACTAGACCTTACATAATTTCTTACTAATTAAAAATTTAAAAATAATCTATATATTCATAGAATTTGTTTGAAATTTAAATAGACTACACTCCATAATTCCAATAACAAATGGTTAAATAAAATATCATTTTAATTATTATCATATTATATATCTATATAATTCAAATTGATGTTAATGGTAAACTACAGGCGTAAAATACAATCATCTTATATTTATTAGAGTAAATTGTCATTTTCGTTTATGTGGTTTGGTGAAAATTGTCACTTTCATCCAATAGTTTATTTTTTTGCATCTGGGTCCCTGTGGTTTACAAATCTTGTCATATTCATCCAGTTCGTTAACTCCATCTAACATTCTCCGTTAAATGAAGGGTATATTTGTCATTTTACATATATGTTTTATTTCTCTATTTTTTTAAACCCCATTTAATATATCCCCTTTAAATAAATTGATATTTTAGTCCCTGTGGTTTGGACATGTTTGCCAATTCAGTCCAAAAATCCCACCAACTTGGCATAAGACACCATATCACCATCACCCGTGATGGAACCACCAAGTAGATGTAGGGTACAAATAACCCACACAAGACCGGGTACCCGAACCCGAAAGCCCGGCCCATGTGGGCGGAACGGGTAAGCCAGCAGGACATGTGTCTCACATTTAATTACATCGGAATCATCCCAATCATAACCGATAATTCAGTAACGGTCGGAGAATATAAAAAGTAATGGATTTGTCGGGGAATAATCCCTGTAAATCAGCACACGATTGCAGCAGGCAAACACTATAAATACCAGGTAAGGAGGATCAAGATCCTCACAAAAGAATACACACAAAAGCTCCCCCTTAATTATCCCTATCACATATTTCCATTCAATCAAACTTACTCTCACGCCGGAGGGTCGTTTCAGGGATATTTCCCCCTGGGACGCCTTAACTGGTGTTGTTTTCATTGTGCGTAGGTGTGAAGCTTCAGAGAGCATCGGTAAATCGAAGTTCAACAAGACCGGAACCATCTAGAGTTGGACCTCGTATTTACACACCACACCACCACCACGCCGCAAAACCACCACCACTCCATCAGAACCACCAAATCATCACCACTGTAACATCGCGTATTTGCACTAAATAAAAGAAAATTTATTTTGTACAATACGTTGATTTTTAATTCCAATAATCACCATAATTATAATTATAATAATAATAAAAATAATAATAATAATAATAATGTTAATGATAGTAATAATATTATAATAATAATAATAATAACAATGGGTTATAAAAAAAAATAATATATATATATATATATATATATATATATATATATAAAGAATTATCATAATAATAATAAAATGCAGGGGGTATTGTTGTAAAACTTAAAAACTAAACCTTAAATCTAAACTATTAAAACATAAACCATAGGGACCATTTCTGTAATTTGGCAAAACACCCAACCCCACCCCCCATTTCCCTCTCGACTGTCTTCCCGAGTGGTCGACCAAGTCCACGCCAAAATCGCACTAAAACCTTGAAGATAATCAAATTGATCGCGCACTATCGAACCTTCAATCATTTATCATCCTCCACCATTTCCAATTTGATCTCAAACACCTCAAACACCACCCTTGAACACGTCCAAAATCGCGGACCTGCAACTTGTCAAAACCAACATTCCGAGCTCTCTTAATCCAAATTGATTGAAGGGAAATCATCATTCATCCTTGAGGAAGCAACCCACGAAGTTAATTTGATCATAGTCTTCATTTGATCATCCTTCGAACTCCTCCATACCCGTCGACCTGCAACTTAGCTAAAAGCCCATCTCCGATCGATTTTAGTCAAAATTGGCAACGGGCTTTTAATCTCGATCATTATCCGAAGCTACCTACGAAACTAATTGGATTTTCATCGCGTTTTGCTCACCCGTCGATCACCACTGTGTCGCGACCTGTTCTTCAATTGGTAAGCTTCGAATCAAACACCATACATGCAATTAAACACACATACACGTTCGGTTTTTCATGGGGAACAAAAGCCCTATGAATTTGGAAACAATCGAAACCGAATTGATGGTCAATTTGGGCGAAGATCAAACTAGGGCTCAAATTGAAATTTGGGGATTTTGTTTATGTTGCTTAAAAGAATTAAAACAGGGATATAATCGCTGATAGTGGCTTTGGCCCACTGGTTCCTGCGCCCCATTTCAACCTTGAGGTCCCGGGTTCGAAACCCGGCAGCCTCCTATATTTTTAAACATTTTTTAGGCCATTTTAAGCCTCTAAAAATTCTAAAAAAATTCATAAAAATCATAAAAAATATTTTTAAGACATTAAAAATATTTAAACAACTAAATTATTTTTCTGGAATTTATTTCAATATTTTATCTATTTTTAATAAATGTTTTAAATAAATAAAGTTATAAATAATACAAAATTATTTAAATAAAAAAAGGAACTCCTAATAATAATTTAATTTATTGAATTATTATTTGACACAATATTATTTGTAATAATTTCACACAATATTTATTATTGTTTAAATAATGATTAAATATATAAATTTATTATATTTAAATCATTTTAAATAACAATTTCATTTCTTTTAATAAATTAAATAATTAAACATATTAGTTAATTATCACATAATTAGTTAATAAGATTAATTATTTATTTTTCCACATTTTCACAATAAATCAAACAGATACGTAAACTAATACGTTTATTTCTAAAATCTAAACATAATCATTTTCAATAAATCTATTTGTTTCAAGACATACAAATTAGATAGAATATTTAAACCACCATTCAAAATCAAAATGGAAACCTTAAAACATTCCCAAACTTTCAAATCATTATTATTCTAACACGAGACACCGTTCTTTAGGTTAACCGTAAGGAAATCACAGGTGTCTAACCTATCACGATCAAAATCCAATCTCATCAATCAAGTGAGTATTCATATCCCCTTTTTATATCATTTCTTATTTGGGGGAAATCATGTGATACAATATATTCAATCATGATATTCTATTGTTATTTCATTCTAAATTCAATTCAAGACAGGTTATGTTATTACTTGCAATTATGTGAACATACTGTGATAAACTGGACGACAGTAAAACCCTAATTCAATCAATCAATCAATCCTGGCAACAATGTAGATCTACTGGTTTGGATAACCCACCCCATATGGCTTACGAGTGGTGATTGTGCCAGAGGCAGGAGTTAATCTATGGTGTATGTGTGGAGTCTATTATGTGCAAGTGTCAAGTCAAGGGGTTGTTATTGTGTCGGTTTATCTATATGTTTTACTATTGCAATATAAGTCTTAACGTTACCTTGTGAATTGGATTATTCTCAATCAATCAATCAATCTATATGTATACTCAAAACTGTGATTACTCACCAGCTAATTCGTTAGCTGACTTTATTTTCTCACATGATTTCAGGTTAAGCAAGCTAGTGGACTTCTACTTGATCATATAAGACCTGGACTTAGTCAAAACAAAAGACAATTATTATTTGTGACTTTAACTGTTGTATTTGTATCTGTTAAATTCATGCTATCCTGTAATCTGATTTTAATATTATTTTCACTATTAGACAATCATGAGTTATGAACAATCAATCATTCCCTCGTCCGCTCCGATGATTCCGCCGTCGGTCGGGGTGTGACAGATTGGTATCAGAGCCATGGTTATAGGGAATTAGGTTATTAGAAATGGAATGACCTAGACTATAACTAAGTACCTTTACACATGAGTCCTCTTATGTATTTTATATGCTTAGACAGGATTTTATGTGCCTTACATGTTATACTTGATTATGTGATTATCTGTTTATGTGATTCTTCTTATACTATGAATCTATCAATATACACACGAATCTTAACTCATAATCTAAGGCATTGTGTGCCTAATTCAAGTGATTTCAAACTCCAAAACTCGATTGTTATTCATGGTTTTCAAATCTCGTCAAAGTCCGTGTCACACGACCGAGAACATGCAATGCTGGAAGAGTGGGATACCTGTATCTTAAGGTGTTCTGTCTAGGCAAGGTATTCATACAACTTGATTACCTTACCTGGGAACCCTCGGGATGAGTATCTGCTTATAGGTACGCATGTCTTCAATAAGGTTGTGTTGGACATAACACTTTGATTAGTCAACGTACTCGCTTTGATTTACGAATCAAACGATTACACTCGGAACATATCATCGTTATTATGCCAAATTCTCGATTCTCGTTTTCATGTTGTATAGCTCATATTACCCAATTCTCATAAACTATCTCAATGGTTCGAAAGCATCGAGAACACTTTCCTAAACAGTGAACGCCCTGAAAATCTGAAAGTCCGGTATGCCACAAGTGTTCTTCAGAAACGCGCACTTACTTGGTGGAACGGAGAGAAACGAACCCGTGGAACTAATGCTGCTCTAGCCTTAACATGAACTGAAGTTAAGGATCTCATGACTAAAGAGTTATGCCCAAGAAACGAAATCCGGAAACTGGAAGCTGAATTCTGGGAATTAACCCAAGACAGTGGCGAGAACCTCGCACACACTAACCGATTCCATGAACTGAGCCTTTTGGTACCGCATCTTGCTACCCCTACCTCCCGAGCCATCGAGAAATACATTGGTGGTCTACCCTTGCAGATTCAAGATACGGTGCTAGGAAGGAATCCTTCAACACTAGAAGATGCTATCAGGCTGGCTGCACAGTTAACCGATAATCATGTGAAGGCTGGTTCTTTAACCAGGAAAGGATCAAAGAAAAATACCGATAAACTTCCTAACGAAACCGTCAAGACCGACCAACCCGAGCTTTCCAAGAACAAGAAGAGGAAGGCTCAATCTCAAAACTTTACGATGATTACCCCTGCTGTGCCAATTAATCAAGTCCCTCCAACTCGTCAACCAGCAGTAAACAACCAATCACTAATGAAAAAGTCATACGCTGGACCCTATCCGCAGTGTAACATCTGCAATTACCATCATCCCGCTAACACTCAGTGTCGTCAATGCACAAATTGTGGTCGTTTGGGTCATACATTCAACGTGTGCAGGAGTGCTGCTAAAGCTCCGACCAATGCACCAGTTCACCAACATCTTCCTGCAATTACCCAGGGTCGTGCATGCTATCAATGTGGTGATCCGAACCATTTTCGCAATCGATGCCCTCAACTTGTCATCCCAGTTCCTACGGCTCAAGGACGTGCTTTCAACATCAATACTCAACAAGCTCAAGCCACCAATGATGTGGTGTTGAATAATTCTTGTCCTTGATTTCGTTTTCCTGATTTAATTCAAGATTTGTAATCGTGATTTCCTTTGTTACATTGATGTAATTTGAAAATTTCTAAATTTCTAATTGAGATACTTTTCCTTTCGTTGTTAAGTCGAACTTTGAACCGTTTGCACCGTGGGAGATGCAAGAGTTTGCAAGTCAACCTATGACTAAGGACACTCAAATCTCCTAAATGATTTTAACTCATCAAAACAGGGGTGATTCCTTTACTTTGGTGATGATTCTTTATTCGTTTCAATAAATGGTTTCCAATTGTGTGTTTTATGAAATTTCATCCTCTGGATTAGGGTGATTTCCTTATCTCGAGGACTGACTTCAATTATTCACTTTGGAATTTGCATTTCACAAATGACATGATCTCACCAAAATAGGATTGAAACCCGTACTTTGGTGACAAATGTCAATCTTCGATTGTTTTCTTGTTGTTATGAAATTCAATTATCAAGATAGGCATGAATTTCATACCTTGATGATAATTTCATTTTCATGGATTGTATTTCTCAAATGAAACGACCTCGTCAAAGTAGGAGTGAATTCTGGATTTTAATGAGGAAGTCTATCTTATTATATTTTGTTTGTAAAAAAAATTCATCGTTAAGATAGGAGTGAATCCCTCACCTTAATGATGAGTTATCTCGTCTTATTTTTATGGATCCTCAACAATGAGTTGGGATCAAACTTTTTGGATTGGTAAGCTAGTGGTCATACCTTGAGAGTACACCATCAAGTTAGGGGTGAAAACCATACCTTGATGACTATTCTCATTTCTTGATCATCAACTTACCATGGTTGTAATCAAGTGACGAGACGCATGTATTAACTTGAAGGGTGAAATAATGTTAAGTGTTTCGACCTATCAAGCCAAAGCATGATCTCTGAACTTGAACAGAGACCTGATCATTTTAAGTTGATTTGATTTCAAGTTTAGAGCATTTAAATTCTTAAAACGATTTCTTTTCCTTTATTCTCATGTTTTGACTCGATCTAGCTATATCAAACCATTTATTCCTTATCTATCGACTTTCATTGTGAGTTATCATCAAAACCTGATTACGTGATGGTAGTCTTCCTAAACAATCTTTGTCAAGTAAATATACTATCTCTGATCGTGATGGTCGCTTCATCTCTCGTTTCTGGAAAAGTCTCCAATCAGCTCTCAAAACTCAACTGAATCTTAACACAACTTATCAACCGCAAACCAACGGTCAGACTGAAGGAACGATACAGACCCTCGAGAATATGCTCCGGGCTTGTGTCATTGATTTCAGTGGATCGTGAGATTCTCATCTTCCGTTGATCAAATACTCTTACAATAACAATCACCATACCAACATTCAGATGGCACCATTTGAGGCCTTGTATGGTCTGAAGTTGGTGAATCACAAATTACTGGTCCGGAATTGATACAAGAAACAACCGACAAAATCCATAAGATCCGTGATAATTTGCTCACTGCTTGAAATCGTCAAAAGCATTATGCTGATAAAAGACGTAAGCCCATGGAATACAATGTCGGTGATCTCGTACTTCTTAAGGTATCACCTTGGAAGGGAGTGATTCGTTTTGGAAAGAAAGGGAAACTAGCACCTCGTTGCGCGAGTTCATTCAAAGTACACGAGCGAATTGGGAAAGTAGCCTACAAGCTTGAACTACCCCAAGAGCTCAGCAATATACAACCAACGTTTCATGTTTCAAATCTCAAGAAATGTCTTACCGATAAAAATCTCCACATTCCACTCAACGAAGTCCAGATTGATGAATCTATGCACTTTATTGAGAAACCTGTAGAAATTATGGATCGGGAAGTCAAACAACTCAAACGTAGTCGAATACCGATTGTCAAAGTCCGCTGGAATCTAAACGTGGCCTAGATTTCACTTGGGAACGTGAGTACCAAATGAAATCCCAGTATCCGCATTTTTCGTTTCAGCCTCCTCGTGATTTAAATTTCGGGACGAAATTTCCTAAAGCAGGGGAGACTGTAACATCGCGTATTGCACTAAATAAAAGAAAATTTATTTTGTACAATACGTTGATTTTTAATTCCAATAATCACCATAATTATAATTATAATAATAATAAAAATAATAATAATAATAATAATGTTAATGATAGTAATAATATTATTAATAATAATAATAATAACAATGGGTTATAAAAAAATAATATATATATATATATATATATATAAAGAATTATCATAATAATAATAAAATGCAGGGGGTATTGTTGTAAAACTTAAAAACTAAACCTTAAATCTAAACTATTAAAACATAAACCATAGGGACCATTTCTGTAATTTGGCAAAACACCCAACCCCACCCCCCATTTCCCTCTCGACTGTCTTCCCGAGTGGTCGACCAAGTCCACGCCAAAATCGCACTAAAACCTTGAAGATAATCAAATTGATCGCGCACTATCGAACCTTCAATCATTTATCATCCTCCACCATTTCCAATTTGATCTCAAACACCTCAAACACCACCCTTGAACACGTCCAAAATCGCGGACCTGCAACTTGTCAAAACCAACATTCCGAGCTCTCTTAATCCAAATTGATTGAAGGGAAATCATCATTCATCCTTGAGGAAGCAACCCACGAAGTTAATTTGATCATAGTCTTCATTTGATCATCCTTCGAACTCCTCCATACCCGTCGACCTGCAACTTAGCTAAAAGCCCATCTCCGATCGATTTTAGTCAAAATTGGCAACGGGCTTTTAATCTCGATCATTATCCGAAGCTACCTACGAAACTAATTGGATTTTCATCGCGTTTTGCTCACCCGTCGATCACCACTGTGTCGCGACCTGTTCTTCAATGGTAAGCTTCGAATCAAACACCATACATGCAATTAAACACACATACACGTTCGGTTTTTCATGGGGAACAAAAGCCCTATGAATTTGGAAACAATCGAAACCGAATTGATGGTCAATTTAGGCGAAGATCAAACTAGGGCTCAAATTGAAATTTGGGGATTTTGTTTATGTTGCTTAAAAGAATTAAAACAGGGATATAATCGCTGATAGTGGCTTTGGCCCACTGGTTCCTGCGCCCCATTTCAACCTTGAGGTCCCGGGTTCGAAACCCGGCAGCCTCCTATATTTTTAAACATTTTTTTAGGCCATTTTAAGCCTCTAAAAATTCTAAAAAAATTCATAAAAATCATAAAAAAATTTTTAAGACATTAAAAATATTTAAACAACTAAATTATTTTTCTGGAATTTATTTCAATATTTTATCTATTTTTAATAAATGTTTTAAATAAATAAAGTTATAAATAATACAAAATTATTTAAATAAAAAAAGGAACTCCTAATAATAATTTAATTTATTGAATTATTATTTGACACAATATTATTTGTAATAATTTCACACAATATTTATTATTGTTTAAATAATGATTAAATATATAAATTTATATTTAAATCATTTAAATAACAATTTCATTTCTTTTAATAAATTAAATAATTAAACATATTAGTTAATTATCACATAATTAGTTAATAAGATTAATTATTTATTTTTCCATATTTTCACAATAAATCAAACAGATACGTAAACTAATACGTTTATTTCTAAAATCTAAACATAATCATTTTCAATAAATCTATTTGTTTCAAGACATACAAATTAGATAGAATATTTAAACCACCATTCAAAATCAAAATGGAAACCTTAAAACATTCCCAATGTAACACCCGGACCTCCAAAGAGTCCGTTTAAGTTAATTAAACGTGCGGAAATTGGTCCCAGAAAATTTCATTAACGTTTAGCTTCCAAAATATGTGTTTCGTGTCAACCGACACTCAAGAACGAAGTTTAACAATCCATTTACATAAACACATAATAAGAAGTTTCAAAATAATGTTAACGCGTTAATTTCTACAAAAGAATCGCGTATGCAAGTCCCGTTCGATCCGTGTATGCCCTATTGATCACTTTAGCCTTCCGGTCCCGTAACACCTGAAAACACACGTTTAGACATCCATTAGTTCATAAGAACTAAGTAAGTACACTCTAACATTTATTTCGGGTCTTTACGGGGGTTTAAACGGACTCAGAACGCGTTAAAACGACAATCGACAAAAACTGGGAACAGGGCCCACCGTAACTTACGGTAGCCACCGTAAGTTACGGTGGCCCCAGCTCATGTTACGGTGGTATTTTTCTGCTGTACGATAGCATCAGTTCACCCAGAACCTACCGTAACTTACGGTAGCCACCGTAAGTTACGGTGGTACCTGCAGCATAGTCCATATTTTTGACCCGTTTAAAGGTTGTTTCGTGTTCCCGAGCCACCCCTTTCGATCCCGATTGTTCCAAACATCTAGAAATAATATATTTCATCATATATGTGATTCCACAGAGTTTCAACGAGTCTAACCCGACTCTTGGCAATATACCAAAATTTTTTTTTATTATTTTGGTATTTAATTTTCTTTTTATCCCATTTATGGTTCGTTTGTTCCTTAGAGCTTTTGACCGTCCCGACTACCATGGAACCGATCTATTATAACATATTACATATGTTTGGTGAGTTCTTAGACCCAACCCACCCCATTTGCTTATCATAACGCAAATTTCCTTTTTATACCGAATTTGACCTTATAGGGTCAAATCCCATTTTAATGAGCGGTTTGTCATTCTTTCACGAACGACCGCTTTCCTTGGCGTTACCCAACGTTCACACACATTGCAAATCGTAGGGATAACCCTTTACCCTAGTGTTCACACACGATGTGAATCACTTAATCCGGGTTTGTCCTTTCTTCCCATTTCCATGGGACGGTCACGCACGTCGTGACTCGTTCTGTTCCACAACCATGTGGTATAACACTAAAGTGTTATTTTCCTTTATGTTCACGCACGTCGTGAATCATTTGTCATAGAAGCTCACATACGGTGCAAGTCAACTATTTATCCTTTTTAAACGTGATTTTCATTTTGTTTGAGCTTATGAGCACATGGTCACACACATTGTGACTCATGCCTTTACTTTGTTATGCTCAATTTAAAGAATGTCTTACCTTGAGTCCGGAAGGTTTAAGTGGTCAATCAAACGTGTTCCTTGCCGGTTCCCTTGGATCCGCTTACCACACCACTTCCTATTACCATTTTAATGACCCATTTAACTCATAACATTCATTTAATCACACATATGGTCTATTTGACCATTTATCACCTTTAACCTACAATCTAGGCTTTCACATTGCACATTTCTTGCAATTAAGTAGTTCATTCATGTTTTTCATCTCATTGGAGCATTTAATCAAACACCTTATGTGCATAACTTAACACATTGGTTATTTACTAGCTTTTAAACATCATCAAGCTAGTTTTACACCCAAATCACATAACACACATGTTATTCATAAATTTTCAACCAAATGTTATGCACATAATCACATTTCTACAAGAATGAACATGGATTCTACAACTATCAACTAGTTTACATGAAGAATCCTTAGTTTAACCTTCTAGTAACTAAACCCATTTCCATGGTTCATGTAAATCTTCAATTAAGGAGCAATTACACATCTAGTTACCATAATACACACATACACATGATCATCTAGCACTATAACACTAGGGTTTCATGTTTAAACCACCAATTTCTTCACCCATCATGTGGGTGGCGATTTTTACACCTCAAGAACATCAAATAACACTTACTTGTAGCTCTTGATGTGATGAAGAATGATTTCTAGGGTTCAATTTCGGATCTTGCACTTGAATCACCAACAATTTGAGCATGAGATGTCCAAACCCTTCTTCTCCTCTTCCCTTGTGTGTGTAAACGTGAGTGAGGTGAATGAGCAGACAATGCTCATCAGATGTATGGCTTGCCATACATATCCATGTTTAAGTTTCATCACTTGGCAAGATCCACCCCTCTAGTATCATTTTTCATGTTTCCACCACTATTAACTAACTAGTAAATTTCTAGTTAAGTCTTAAATATTTACAATATTTAACACATGATACATTAATTGTATTTTAATTATATAATACGAAATTCGGGTCGTTACAAGTCTCTCCCTCTAAAGAGAGTTTCGTCCCCGAAACTTTACATACTAATCAAATAGATGAGGATAAGACTTCCTCATTTCATCTTCCGATTCCCAAGTGGCATCGGATCCCTTACGATTCTTCCATTGCACCTTCACCTGATTGAGTGTCTTGTTTCTCAGTTGCTTGACCTTTCTATCCAAGATAGCCACCGGCTTCTCGATATAGTTCAATCTGTCATCAACTTCCAAATCCTCGTACGGGACATAGGCCGACTCGTCAGCCAAACACTTCCTCAAGTAAGATACATGGAACGTGTTGTGAATTCCTTGAAGCTCTTCCGGCAATTCCAACCGGTAAGCAACTTTACCCACACGTGCGATGATTTTAAATGGCCCGATAAACCTCGGACTCAATTTTCCTCGCTTCCGGAATCGTATAATACCCTTCCATGGGGAAACCTTTAACAAAACCAAATCGCCCACCTCAAACTCGATGGGTCGTCTACGCTTATCCGCGTAAGCTTTCTGACGGTCTTGCGCCGCCTTCATGCGAGCACGGATTTGCTTAATCTTTTCATCCGTATTCATTATCGTATCGTGGCCCGCGAGTTCCCGTGGGCCAATTTCTCCCCAACAAATGGGAGTTCGGCATTTTCTTCCATATAAAGCTTCATACGGAGGCATCTCGATGGTGGAGTGGTAGCTATTATTGTAAGAAAATTCCGCCAAAGGCAAATACTCATCCCAACTACCCCCAAAGTCAAGAACACACGCTCGTAGCATATCTTCTAATGTTTGAATGGTTCTTTCACTTTGTCCGTCGGTTTGGGGATGGTATGACGTGCTTAGCAATAGCTTTGTCCCCATCTCCGCTTGAAATTTCCTCCAAAACTTGGAAGTAAACCGTGTGTCTCTATCGGACACAATCGACACGGGCACCCCGTGTCGTGACACTATTTCGTTCACGTAAACCTCCGCCATTTTCTCCGAATTGTAAGTCTCACGAATAGGAAGGAAATGAGCGCTCTTGGTCAATCGATCGACAACAACCCATATCGCATCGTACCCTTTCTTCGTTCTTGGAAGTTTAGTAATCAAATCCATTGTTATCTTTTCCCATTTCCATTCCGGAATATCCAACGGTTGCAATTCACCATGAGGTTTTTGATGTTCCGCCTTCACTTGCAAACAAGTTAAGCATTTCTCCACGTATTTGACAATATCGCGTTTCATGCCCGGCCACCAATAGTTAACCCGAAGGTCTCTATACATCTTAGTCGCTCCCGGGTGAATTGAATACTTGGATTTATGGGCTTCATCCAATAGATCATTCTTCAAGGTACAAGTAGGTGGTATCCAAACCCGACCCCATCTTGTTTTCAATCCCTGACTATCATCTTCCAAGTTTTGAGTTTGACCTTTGATTCGATTTTTCTTCAAATTTTCTTCCTTTAGCGCTTCAGTTGTGCTTCCTTGATTCGTTCAACCACTTCGGATATAACGGTTATCTTCATTGCGATTATTTTGATAGGAGTATGATCCTCCTTTCGACTCAAGGCGTCAGCCACGACATTGGCCTTTCCCGGATGATATAGGATTTCACAATCATAATCCTTTAGCAATTCCATCCACCGCCTTTGTCTCATGTTTAACTCCTTTTGCGTAAAGAAGTACTTTAAACTCTTATGGTCCGTGTAAATCGTACACTTTACACCATATAGATAATGCCTCCAAATCTTTAACGCGAACACCACCGCGGCTAGTTCAAGATCATGGGTTGGGTAGTTCCTTTCATGCGCTTTCAGTTGTCTCGAGGCATAAGCAATCACCTTGCCCCTTTGCATTAGAACACAACCCAAACCGGAGTAGGAAGCATCCGAGTATACCACAAAATCGTCGGTTCCATCGGGTAAAGACAAAACCGGAGCTTGAGTCAATTTCGACTTTAACTCTTGAAAGGCTTTCTCCTGTTCTTCACCCCATAGGAACTTCACCTCTTTCTTGGTAAGCTTGGTTAAAGGAGAAGCAATCTTAGCAAAGTCTTGAATGAATCTCCGATAATATCCGGCTAACCCAAGAAAGCTTCTAATCTCTGTGGGAGTCTTGGGTGGACTCCATTTGGTCACCGCGTGAATCTTTGTGGGGTCTACGTGTATACCCTCCGAGTTTACCACATGACCCAAGAATTGTACCTCTCGCAACCAGAAGGCACACTTGGAGAATTTTGCGAACAATTTCTCCCGACGAAGCGTTTCGAGAACTTCACGCAAGTGACAAGCATGATCACCCTCATTTTTAGAATAAATAAGGATATCATCTATGAATACAATGACAGATCGGTCTAACATGGGTCGGCACACCCTATTCATCAAGTCCATGAATGCCGCCGGGGCGTTTGTCAACCCGAAAGACATCACAAGGAACTCATAATGCCCGTATCTAGTACGAAATGCCGTCTTGGGGATGTCTTCTTCCCTTACCTTCAACTGATGATAACCCGACCGTAAGTCGATTTTCGAAAACCATGATGCACCTTGCAACTGATCGAATAGGTCATCAATCCTAGGCAATGGGTAACGGTTCTTAACCGTCACCTTGTTCAACTCTCTATAGTCGATACACATCCGAAGACTTCCATCCTTCTTTTTCACGAAAAGAACCGGTGCTCCCCAAGGCGAAGTACTCGGACGTATGAACCCCTTGTCTAAAAGATCTTGCAATTGTGTCATTAACTCTTGGAGCTCCGATGGCGCCAAACGATAGGGAGCCTTTGCAATGGGTTTAGCTCCCGGGGTTAGGTCGATTCGAAACTCGACCTCCCGTTCCGGTGGGACTCCCGGCAAATCCTCCGGAAAGACATCTGGAAAATCCCGAACAACCGGAATATCTTCCAACACTTGAACTTTCGTTTCCGTGTCTATTACATAGGCCAAGAACGATTGTCCTCCATGGCTCATGTATTTCATCGCTTTAACCAAAGAACATAAAGCTACGCCACCGCGTTTTGCACCTTGGATTATTACCTCATAACCACTCGGAGATATCAATTGGATGCACTTGCGATTGCAAACTATATTGGCGTGGTACATGGAAAGCCAATCCATACCAATTACTACATCAAACTCCCCGAGTGTCATGGGTATTAAGTCGACCGAATAATCCTCACCTTCGATGGTAAGTATGCAATTTCGATAAACGTTGAACACTAAGAACGTTTTTGAATCCGCTACCTCAATCTCTAAAGGACTAGGTAAGTTGTCTAACACCATGGAAAAATGACTCGCAAATTTAACCGAAACAAACGATCTATTAGCACCCGAGTCAAATAGCACATAAGCAGGTAGTGAGTTGACGAGAAAGGTACCCGTCACAACGTCGGCTATAGATTTGGCTTCTTCTGCCGTAATCAAGAAAGTTCTCGCCTTAGCTTTTCCTCCCTCACCCTTTTTCCCCGAACCTTGAGCAACCGAGGATTGACTTGTACCATCCTTCTTTAGTTCCGGACATTCGCTCTTTTTGTGGCCCGGTTTGTAACAGTTGTAGCACACACTTAACGGGCTTGTGCATTGAGATGTCGAATGACCCGACTTTCCACACTTGAAACAATTTTTAGATCCGTATCTACAAACTCCCCCATGCTTCTTTTTACAAATCTTGCAATGTTTGGAGTCTTTGTCGTTCCCAGTCTTGTTTGATGAAGATGAAATCTTGGCTTTCTTAGACGAACCCGTCTCTGTTTCAGCCGCACGCTTCTCCCCACGATCAACTTGCCTTTTCAATTCCGCTTCTCGATCCCTAGCACAATCGATAAGCTCTGCTAGAGTTTCACATTTGGACGGTGTAAGAAACTCTCGATACTTGGCACTCAACATGCCATAGTAGTGGTTAATCCACATCCTTTCATCCTGGAGCAACTGTGGGCAAAACTTGGCTTTGTCGTAGAAGATGGCCATGATGGTATCAATACTTTCATCTTTTTGTCGTAACTGTAGGAATTCTTCTGCTATTCTGTTGATAGCGGCTTGTGGGCAAAACCGCTTTGTGAACAACTTCTTAAATTCTTCCCAAGTCATACTTTTGATACCTTCCCGCCCCTTCTCATCCCGTTGCAATTCCCACCAGTCTTTAGCTCGTTCCCGGAGTTGGCTTGCAGCAAACCTCACTTCATCAGATTCTTCACAGTGTGAGGTTTCAAAGGCACTTTCCATATCTTTGATCCACCTTTGACTAAGTAGTGGATCGACCTCACCCTTGAACGTTGTAGGGTTGCATGCAACAAACCTTATAGGTCACTTTCTTTGTTGGCCTTTCGATTTCTTTGTCAGCCTTCAGAGCCACAAACTCTTGTTGAATGAGATCCCGTAGATCTTTGCGTACATCCTCGATGTAGCCCGGCAATAAAGCCTCAAAAGCCTTGCCAACTTCCTCCTTGGCCATTTCCCGTGTTGCATCATCGGGATGGGTCTCGTGATTCTCTATATTGATCACGTGATCGTCACCAGCCATGACCTAAGACTGTGACAATTAACCTTTACGTTAGTACCATGTACGTAATCTATAGCATATACACTGATGCTTATGATTCTACTGTTACTAGGGCCTAACCCTATTCACACAATACCCATTTCCATCCTTAAGTTTAAAACAACATCCTTAAGAATCCATTCGCGTGCCTTTGATTGTTGTTAGACTGGCCAGGCCTAGCAACAAGCTCACCACACGGATGCCTTCTTAGTTCCTTTATTCCAAACTTAAGTCAAGAAGCTAGGTTCAATCAGTTCATATGGTACATATCATACATATATCATACATATATCATACATGTGTCAAGCTTGTTACATTTATAAACGGCACACTAACCTTGTACCTTTAGGCTCAGTGATCGGCTTCAGGGATCGAACGTTTGCATTTCTCATATCTAGAGCTCAAAAGTTTGAGTCCAAGTGTTCGCGACGCACTTGAATCTCTCAAACCGTTGGCTCTGATACCAACTTGTAACACCCGGACCTCCAAAGAGTCCGTTTAAGTTAATTAAACGTGCGGAAATTGGTCCCAGAAAATTTCATTAACGTTTAGCTTCCAAATATGTGTTTCGTGTCAACCGACACTCAAGAACGAAGTTTAACAATCCATTTACATAAACACATAATAAGAAGTTTCAAAATAATGTTAACGCGTTAATTTCTACAAAGAATCGCGTATGCAAGTCCCGTTCGATCCGTGTATGCCCTATTGAACTTTAGCCTTCCGGTCCCGTAACACCTGAAAACACACGTTTAGACGTTCACTAAGTAAGTACACTCTAACATTTATTCGGGTCTTTAACAGGGCCCACCGTAACTTACGGTAGCCACCGTAAGTTACAGTGGCCCCAGCTCATGTTACGGTGGTATTTTTCTGCTGTACGATAGCATCAGTTCACCCAGAAACCTACCGTAACTTACGGTAGCCACCGTAAGTTACGGTGGTACCTGCAGCATAGTCCATATTTTTGACCGTTAAAGGTTGTTTCGCGTTCCCGAGCCACCCCTTTCGATCCCGATTGTTCCAAACATCTAGAAATAACATATTTCATCATATATGTGATTCCCACAGAGTTTCAACGAGTCTAACCCGACTCTTGGCAATATACCAAAATTTTTTTTATTATTTTGGTATTTAATTTTCTTTTTATCCCATTTATGGTTCGTTTGTTCCTTAGAGCTTTTGACCGTCCCGACTACCATGGAACCGATCTATTATAACATATTACATATGTTTGGTGAGTTCTTAGACCCAACCCACCCCATTTGCTTATCATAACGCAAATTTCCTTTTTATACCGAATTTGACCCTTATAGGGTCAAATCCCATTTTAATGAGCGGTTTGCCATTCTTTCACGAACGACCGCTTTCCTTGGCGTTACCCAACGTTCACACACATTGCAAATCGTAGGGATAACCCTTTACCCTAGTGTTCACACACGATGTGAATCACTTTAATCCGGGTTTGTCCTTTCTTCCCATTTCCATGGGACGGTCACGCACGTCGTGACTCGTTCTGTTCCACAACCATGTGGTATAACACTAAAGTGTTATTTTCCTTTATGTTCACGCACGTCGTGAATCATTTGTCATAGAAGCTCACATACGGTGCAAGTCAACTATTTATCCTTTTTAAACGTGATTTTCATTTTGTTTGAGCTTATGAGCACATGGTCACACACATTGTGACTCATGCCTTTACTTTGTTATGCTCAATTTAAAGAATGTCTTACCTTGAGTCCGGAAGGTTTAAGTGGTCAATCAACGTGTTCCTTGCCGGTTCCCTTGGATCCGCTTACCACACCACTTCCTATTACCATTTTAATGACCCATTTAACTCATAACATTCATTTAATCACACATATGGTCTATTTGACCATTTATCACCTTTAACCTACAATCTAGGCTTTCACATTGCACATTTCTTGCAATTAAGTAGTTCATTCATGTTTTTTCATCTCATTGGAGCATTTAATCAAACACCTTATGTGCATAACTTAACACATTGGTTATTTACTAGCTTTTAAACATCATCAAGCTAGTTTTACACCCAAATCACATAACACACATGTTATTCATAAATTTTCAACCAAATGTTATGCACATAATCACATTTCTACAAGAATGAACATGGATTCTACAACTATCAACTAGTTTACATGAAGAATCCTTAGTTTAACCTTCTAGTAACTAAACCCATTTCCATGGTTCATGTAAATCTTCAATTAAGGAGCAATTACACATCTAGTTACCATAATACACACATACACATGATCATCTAGCACTATAACACTAGGGTTTCATGTTTAAACCACCAATTTCTTCACCCATCATGTGGGTGGCGATTTTTACACCTCAAGAACATCAAATAACACTTACTTGTAGCTCTTGATGTGATGAAGAATGATTTCTAGGGTTCAATTTCGGATCTTGCACTTGAATCACCAACAATTTGAGCATGAGATGTCCAAAACCCTTCTTCTCCTCTTCCCTTGTGTGTGTAAACGTGAGTGAGGTGAATGAGCAGACAATGCTCATCAAGATGTATGGCTTGCCATACATATCCATGTTTAAGTTTCATCACTTGGCAAGATCCACCCCTCTAGTATCATTTTCATGTTTCCACCACTATTAACTAACTAGTAAATTTCTAGTTAAGTCTTAAATATTTACAATATTTAACACATGATACATTAATTGTATTTTAATTATATAATACGAAATTCGGGTCGTTACACCCAAACTTTCAAATCATTATTATTCTAACACGAGACACCGTTCTTTAGGTTACCGTAAGGAAATCACAGGTGTCTAACCTATCACGATCAAAATCCAATCTCATCAATCAAGTGAGTATTCATATCCCCTTTTTATATCATTTCTTATTTGGGGGAAATCATGTGATACAATATATTCAATCATGATATTCTATTGTTATTTCATTCTAAATTCAATTCAAGACAGGTTATGTTATTACTTGCAATTATGTGAACATACTGTGATAAACTGGACGACAGTAAAACCCTAATTCAATCAATCAATCAATCCTGGCAACAATGTAGATCTACTGGTTTGGATAACCACCCCATATGGCTTACGAGTGGTGATTGTGCCAGAGGCAGGAGTTAATCTATGGTGTATGTGTGGAGTCTATTATGTGCAAGTGTCAAGTCAAGGGGTTGTTATTGTGTCGGTTTATCTATATGTTTTACTATTGCAATATAAGTCTTAACGTTACCTTGTGAATTGGATTATTCTCAATCAATCAATCAATCTATATGTATACTCAAAACTGTGATTACTCACCAGCTAATTCGTTAGCTGACTTTATTTTCTCACATGATTTCAGGTTAAGCAAGCTAGTGGACTTCTACTTGATCATATAAGACCTGGACTTAGTCAAAACAAAAGACAATTATTATTTGTGACTTTAACTGTTGTATTTGTATCTGTTAAATTCATGCTATCCTGTAATCTGATTTAATATTATTTTCACTATTAGACAATCATGAGTTATGAACAATCAATCATTCCCTCGTCCGCTCCGATGATTCCGCCGTCGGTCGGGGTGTGACAACCACCACCCTATCATAAAACCACCAACACCACACCAGACGTGCACCACCACCCTATCATAAAACCACCAACACCACACCAGACGTGCACCACCACCACACATTAGATTTCCACCACCACACATTAGATCTCCGCCATCACACACTAGATCACCACCACCATGTAGACCCTAGAAACAAACCGTTAATCTCAAACTTATAACAAACCCCTTCGAAAACGTATATGGAACCCTTGAAAACGAGTGTTGTAGAGGTATTAGTAGGGTTTGACATGCATTTTTGAAGTAGTATGTTACAAGTCCAATATTGATTGTCGATTTTTAGGGTTTACATGGTAGTGACGATCCAATGTGCGTGGTGGTGGTGGGCGCTCTGGTGTGGTGTTGGTGGCTTTGTGATGGGCCGGTGGTGGTGGTTCGGTGGTTCTTGTGACGGGTAGTGGTGTGGTGGTTATTTTGGATTAAATTGGCAAATACGCTCAAACCACAGGGACTAAAATAGAAATGTATTTAAAGAGTATATATTAAATCAGGTTTAAAAAAGAAAAATAAAAGCATATATGTAAAATGACCAATATACCCCTCATTTAACGGAAATTTTGGATGGAGTTAACGGACTGGATGAATATGACAAGATTTATAAACCACAGGGACCCAGATGCGAAAAAACAAACTATTGGATTAAAGAGGCAATTTTCACCAAACCACAGGGACGAAAATGACAATTTACTCTTATATTATTTTCCTGTGTGTATGTAAAATGTTCATTTATATAAACGCCATCATTTCCTCCAGTTTTTACAAAATCCTAACAGGTAATAACCAGAGGTCAAGATCTCTTAGGTGATCGATTGTGCACTTTTTTTCTATCTCGATTGCCTATTTGATTCCCATTCCTTTCCTCTTTCGATATCTTTTACGTGATGTAAATAGAGTAAGGGTTTATGCTTGCTCAAACTATTAAAATCCTTGTGTTACTGTGTGTCTGTGTCACACCCTCAATTTTTACAAACGGGATTTTAGCGTTAAGCGCGTGACGTACCAGGATCTCAACCGATAGTTACGACACAATAACTACAAAACATATTTGTTCAATATTATTATAAAAATACCAAAAACATAATTTAATAATGAATTCAAGAAAATATTTTGCGATAGCATAATAATTCATAATTCAAATGGCGCAAAAACATGCGCAGCTCAGATAAATGTAATTTGCAGAAACATTGCTTAATCATTTAAACCAAACAGTGATGTATGCAATAATGAGATGGTCCTAGCCTGCACACCTTAATAACCTGAAAGAAACATGTTAAGGTGTTAACACAGGGTTGGTGAGTTCACATGTTTTGATGAACAGTAGCATAATTGAAAGTAAATCCAGTAAACAAAGTAATATCAGTAGATAGCTAGTCTACATAACAAGTTACATAGTGTATGAAGTTCGCAACCGAAGCTGACAAGTATGTATGTCTCGGTTGTGGTTACCAGACCACAACAACAGTAATTAGGTCAATTAAACACCCGTTTGACATACAGTCGTGCTAGCACGACTAACCCGGGTAGGGTTTGTCAAATATAGTAGATCTATTCAGAGTTACATCGCTAAGTACATAAATTATCGGTTCAAAAGTGAGTACTTAAATTGGTACAACACTAGTAATCATGCAATAATTAATGTAATACTGATAAAATGAAATAACGTTTTTAAATGAACATGTTTCTCTCCCTCAAAAGAGTATGAGTAGAGTGGAGCTGAAGATTCACATTTAAAGCACAACAACAAGTAATGCAAGCACAAATGATTGGGTTCCTATTAACCTGAATTTCATTTAATATATAATCAACATTAATTATTTAATATCAATACAAGGGTTGTACGGTTTCGCGTCCTCGATTCAGATTCATATTAAATATAACACTCACTCATAAGCACACCTACATATCACATATATATTACATATAACCCATACTTATAATAATATATATATGTATATATTACATTACTTTAATACATGATACACACATTCTCATCTTTTCCCACATACTCCATGATCACATGCTTAACAACACACTACACACAACATGCATACACTTAGTAGACTATGGGTACCATACAACCATACACATGAGATTCACTAATCTCACTCGGTTAAGCAAAAGAAACACACAATCATACGTGACACAAACACACACACATATTAATCATAAACCCACACATAAGTATTCATACTAGATATACTTGCATTAATATTTATTCATAACACATGATCATGCACATAGTATTTACTCACCACCCATACATATGCATGCACCAACATATATAATCACAACACATGATCATGTGCACACACATACTCCAAACATATATGCATAATCCACCCATTCACAAGCACATCCACATTTATACATACACACGTCAGCCACCCTAAGGAAGTCACCCACACCTACATACCCAAACTAAAGTCATCACAAATGCATATGCAATCACACATATGAACAAGCACCACCATATGCATATATATAACCGATGAGCACACCAACACAGCCATGCATAACACTCGTACACTACCACCACCGGTCCACCTGAACCCACCGTTGACAGCCTAGCTAACCATGCATACCAACAACCGTACGTGAAACCCAACCCCGAAACACATACACCGTACCGAAACGAGCGAAAGCAAATATATAGAGAAGAAATCGAACGGGCTGCCGTGATCGATTTACGCGGCTGCCGGGATGATGGTTAAAGCTAGAGGGGGAGTAGTCGGAGGTGCTCGGTCGCGAAGGAAGGGGCTGCTAAAGCTATTGACGCCGGTTGAAGTGGTCGAGGGAGAGGGGCGTTGAGGGGTGGTTTAGGGTCTGCCAAAATGTGTATGGGAACGGTGGGGAAGCTTTGGGTAATTCAATCTAACAAAATCAAGTTTGGTTAAATGCCATTTAGGTCCCTCAACTCCATAAAGTTTATAAAGTTTGCATTTCATGACTTTTAATTGTTCTGGTTAACCAAGAGTTAACTAATAATAATAATACTAAATATTTTCATTTATTAACATAAGATTTATTAAATACAAAATGACTGAGGGAAATTAGATTTTTTTTTGAAAGATCAATCAAACATTTCATTTCACCATAAGATTAGCAGGGAACTAACCCAATACAGACTAACAAGACCTCCACAATCTAATACCACACATTACAACACGTAGATAACCACTCACATAACATAACCGTATATTACCACCCAATATCTCTTAAACTAAACCTACTCCAAGTACTCCATTCCAAAGAAGAATGTTTGGACCTACTTTTTACCCATAAAAAACTCCGTGACTTAACTTCACCAACACAATTATGATCGCAGCATTGTATCCCACAAAATTTAGCATCATTTCTTGCTTTCCAAATACACCAGATCGTCACCTGAATAACACTATTAATTGTCACACCCCAACCTTGACGGCGGAATCATCGAGGTGTGAGGGATAAGATTGTTCACAGCCACATAACGTTATGTTTAAATGTAAATATTAAAATCAATAGTTTCAAAAGAAATTACAAACATAAATCTCAATACGCAATAAGTTCAAACATAAATCAAACATAACATAACATTTTATTTATTTAACTAGGTCCACGTCCTAGTTTTATTGCAAACTTCAAAAGATCATTTTAAACTCGGGGGTTACCTGAAACATGATAAAAATAAAAGGTCAACTAAAAATAGTTGGTGAGTTTCCAAAGTTTTCATACATAATATGAAAAAATTATAAGTAGCAATTCATGTCATAGGTTATAAGCTTGTAAAGTTATAGAACACATATCTTTACAATCAAACCTCGACTTGATTACAAGTATATAAGATTGGCTAAGTGTATTTGGTTCTCTAGTGCACAAGCATACGGCTCCTTGGAGTCGGCAGTTCATCGACTTTAGCACCAAATAGGCTTGTCAGGCCCAAAGATCTAAAACGTCGTCAGGCTAGCAATAGTTAATGATTGTAACAAACTATGTATCTCATATAATCACTTACATCACACAAATAACCATGACAAAAATATAAAGATGAATTGCAAGTGCTTTACAAGTCTCAAACGTTTATAAGTGTATGATGTATAAGTATCATGTTTCACCCCAAAATAGTGTGAAATAAAGTAAAAAAGGGCAAGGAAAACTCACATGGCAAATAAGTATATTATGATGATTAATATAGTCATATACGTCGTTCCAAGGTACTCCTTCACAAGGTACCTAAATATGTATAGATTTACAACGTTTAAGTTTAATTAATAATAAGCTTAACGTTTAAAGGAGAATTAGGGTTTTATATTTAAATTGTAACAAACACATAAGGTTTAGAAAAAAATATATGTACTACTTATGTAACATCCGGTTTCTAGATCCGGACTTGTAATTATATGATAGTTATGATTAATTAACTAAGTTGAGTTTGTTTGATTGTTTTGGTGTTTAGTCGCATGACTTGCATACGAATGAACTTGAGTCGCACTCCTTATGTGCGATTGAGACTCAGTCGTACGAATAGTAGGCGCATGAGCTTCAGTCGCACGATTCAGTCGTACAAATGGTTCAGTCGTGCGACTGGAAGTGAGGAGGTTAAGTTGTAGGAATGGATAAGTAAGGCGATGCATAGGGTTAAAGGCAGATTCTTATCTGCATCATCTTCAATCTCTTGTTCCTTCACACCCAAACACCTTGTTCTCACGAAATTGACTAAGGCAACTTTGTTTAGGTAAGTTTTGGATGTCACGGATCAATTTTTATATGTTATAAGTTGTGTGTATGAGTGAATTTGATCCAATAACCAATTTAAACCAGTAAATTGGTCTGTTTTCTTTTCTAAATTAAAATCCAAGAATTCGGATCCAAGTTTTTGTGTAGTTTTGATGAAATAATGGTCCGAAACCATTGTAAACGGTGGGTATATGATCTGTTTTGAATATGACATAATTTGGATGGTTAAAACTTAAATTTTGAGTGAGTTTGGATAAAAAATGTCAAGAACACAGCTGCTGATCTGTTTCAGACGAATGGACTCAATCGCATGCCTCAGTCGTACGAATGAGAGTCTAGTCGGGCGACTGAGTGCGAATGGAGGTTCAGTTATGCGATTGAAACCCAGTCGCCTGGTTAGAAGGCCGAATGAAGACGAGGGAACATTGGGTACGAATGAGAACTCAGTCGTGCGAATGAGTGGATAGTCGTACGGCTGAAGGTTCAGTCGCATGGTTCATCCGCATAGGTCCAGTCGCATGAGTGCTCATTCGCATAAGTGTTCAATCGCATGAGGGCCCTGTTGAGAATAGTTTACTGAATCAAGGTTTATTGCTTTAGATATACCTTGATTAGAGGAAGGACTAGTTACCTTGTGTACGTGGATTGTGTAGACTGTGGTGAGAAAGTTGATAAGGTGAGTTCTAAGCCCTTTTCAAACGTTTGGTTTTAACATTCGGGCTAGCACACATACAATGATAAATGGATTGAATGTTTTAGTACCAGAATCGTGAAGTGATGTTGATATGTTTCTAACAGTTTGTAAAGCTGTTAGGGGGAAAGTGGGGGTAATAAATGATTACCTGAACATTGTTAATTATTACGTGATGGTAATGATTGCAGTGGGTCAGGTAGAGTGTAAAAGATGGTCATCTGAACATTGTTAATCATTACGTGATGGTAATGGTTCCAATGGGTCAGATGGGGTGTAATGATTAATGAAAATATGTTAAAACTGGTGCTAAAAGAAAGAATGTGTGGGGTGTAAATGAATGTGATAATATTGGCAATAAGTAAAAGAAATGTTTTTGAAATGGTAATGTGATGTAAATCTCAACAGGCCAGTTAGGGTAAGATGCCTGGGTGTGAAACTGTACAGTTTGATAGGAGTGATGACGATCACTCAGCTTTGTGAACATCTTGTGGTGACGACCCTAGATGATTAATTGGCATCCTACTGGATGAGAGATAGTAACTGGTAGTTGCTGGATGTGGGCAACCGACGTTACTGGGTATAGAAACTGGTAGTTGCTAGATGTGGGCAACCGACGTTTCTGGGTATAGAAACTGGTAGTTGCTAGATGTGGGCAACCGACGTTTCTGAATGTGGGGAACTGGTAGTTGCTAGATGTGGGCAACCGACGTTCGGTGAGACAAGTCCGGTGGGACAAAATAATGATAAAAGTTGATTATTATAATATTGCCAATATGACTTTTGTGTGTGTAATGGTGTTGATAATGCTTTAATGAAAAATTAGAACTCACCAGTTTATTTGATGTTTTGAGTATGTTGTGTGTGCTAGGTAAGGATGGATCTTCTAATAATAGAGGAAAGCAAGTATGAGCTGAACGAGGACGCTATCCCGGAGTAGTTGCTGGCATAGGATATAGGGCAATGTATAATTAAATACAATTATATGTAAAATGTTTTAAAAGTTGGGTTAATATATAATATTGTTTAAAGTCTTCCGCTGTAAGTAGAAAACTCTGATTTGTGTTTGAAATATTAATCCAACTGCATGACGTGCCTCCGGTGCCCTGCGGGTTTAGGGCGTCACAACTTAAATATTAAATTTTAACGAAACAACAAGAAGAAAAATTATTTGTAATAATTGATAATGTCCAAATAACTTTGTAATTATGTGAAATACTCATGATTAATAATTTAATGGTGACGTTTGCTATAATAATAGTTTAATAGTTTAAACTATTATTTAAAGTTTATTTTTACAAATTAATCTAATTATAACATTTAAAAAAATAATTAATTTATTAAAATATTTTAAGAATAATTTATAGTAAATAATTTGGTAGCTTTAAAAATAAACTAAGTTTATAAAATATTTTTTTACAATTTTTAGAATTTTTCTGTATTTTTAAAAGTTGAAAAAGCTATTCAAAAAAATAATGGGGGTGCCCGGGGTCGAACCCGGGACCCCAAGTTCATTATGCACGTGTGTAACCGGTAAACTAAAGGCCGCAGCCGCGATATAATTCAGTTTTAAATTGTTTTAAACCCATCTTCGGAGTTTTCCCAATTATCCAAGAACCCTAGATCGAAACCTGCTTCAATTGAACATCAATTCGATTTGGTTAGCGATTAGAAACATGGGGCTTTTGTTCCCCATGTAAAACCGAGTAAATAGGTGTATTTAATTACCCGTTTTGAAGATGTTTTGGTGATGATCAGTCAAAGAACAGGCCGTGACTCGGTGAAGAAGTGGTTCGAGATGAAATCGATGACTAGAATCAAATTAACTTCTAGGAAAGCTTCGAATGAGGTTTCTGATTCAAAGCCCTATGTTAGTTTTGAAAATTGAGGCTCGAATGATGTTGTTCGAGTGTGGTGCAGGTTGCGGTCGAAGGTGATGATCGATGGAGGTGTTTAAGTTCGTTTCAGATGGAATTCGAAGTAGTATTCGATTAAGGATAGATATAGGATCGTTCGTGTGAAATTAATTCAATTATTAATGCGGTTTGGTGCTCGATAGTGGAGCGAATTTGGCCGGGTGTTCGGCAAGACAAGGGGGTGGGGTTGGGTGTTTCCAATAATTACACAAATGGTCCCTGCGCTTTCCATCTTGTCATTTTATGTAAAATCTTTCATTTTAAAGTTTAATTAATGACAAAACACCCCCACTAATTTAAGTTAAGTTTTAACACTTTAAGTTAATAATTTATTATTATTATTATTATATTATTATTATTATTTTATAATTAATATTATTATTATAATTATTAAAAGCTCTATCATTGAATCCTCGTAATTGTATTATTAATAATCATTAACAGGAGTTACTATGAAAATACGGATGGTTACATTAATGGCCTTCTTGAATTTACACGAGCCCCCATAATACTTCTGAAGATCCATCAGATCCTTAAAGCGAATGCGTACACCGGGGAATCTTACACCAAACGGAGACCACCGACCACAACGTTTGAGCGAAACCGCTACTTACAAACAAGTGCTCTACGGACTCGACATACTCCCCACAGATACAACACAACTGACATGAAATCGGAATTCTTCTTTAAAAGAGAGCTTCTGAAGTTGGGAGTCTATTAAGGCTCGCCCGCCAAACCACCACCCCAACTTTTCTCGGCACCCAACTATTTCATTCAAATTTTTCGAAAGATGTGTGATCACGTAGCTCGACAAGCTTCTGCTTGATACTACGGACCGAGAAGCTACCGGTGACATCCAATGCCCACCACCAAGCATCTTCTCCATCGAGTAAAGCAGGCGGGGACACATTGTGCAGCAAATGACCCAACTGATCCAATTCAGGGCCCGTAGTGGGATCTCTACGCCAGGACCTTTGCCACTTATAGCAACTGTTGGACCAAATCAGACGATCCGCAACCGAACAATGTTATTAGATTCTAATTGGAACAAATCTGGATAGGTTTTTTTACAAAGCAGAGTTTCCCACCCAATTGTCAAGCCATAATCGAACCGAAGTGCCATTCCTGACCCTGCCATTTATTAACTCCTCAAGTGACAAACCCCGGGCATCCAGACCATCCACCACTCTCCTCATGTTCTTCCAAGGGCCAGGTAAAGAAAGCTTTCGCGGAATGAAATTCCATACCCGAGAACTATTATGAATAGCCCATATTACTTTCCTCCATAGACCCCTCGATCAACCTTAAAACACCACCACCATTTTGCAAGAAGGCTTAAATTGGCATCCTTGAGAGACCCAAGACCTAGGCCATATTCCGTAGATGTTACCAATTTATCCCAAGCAATCCAATTGAGTTTCACCTTATCCTCCAACCCACCCCAAAAGAAAAGTCTCCGGATCTTATCTAGCTTCTTAATAACCGACTCCGAAGCCCGATACAAAGAGAAGTAGTGAGTTGGTAATGCACTCATCACGATTTGAGTAAAGTGATTCTACCCCCATAAGACAACGTCTTAGCCTTCCAAGCCGATAGTCTTTTTTTGAACGCCTCTATGACCGGTTCCCAATTCTTATATAAATTCATATTGGAGCTCACCTGTAGCCCCATGAACTTTAAAGGGAAAACCCCTTTCTCACATCCGAACATATTAGCCATCCCAATCACATCAGCTTACGCCACTCCCACACCAAACACCTTACATTTCACCATGTTAACTTTCAAACCGGATACTAGATAAAAGCAGCAGAGGAGTCTTTTCAGACACATCCCATTAGGAGTCGACCATTCACCCATAAATACCATGTCATCAGCATAACACAAGTGAGAAAGAACCGAACATGATATACCCTTGTACAACCTTCTAGAACAAGCAGACTTAACGAAGCATGACAGAGCTTCCATAGTGATCACAAGCAGAAAGGGAGAAATAGGATCTCCCTGCCTGAGTCCCCGATGACAGACAAACTCTCTTGTAGGGGAGCCGTTAATCAGGACAGACGCTCTAGCCGAAGACACCAGCGACATAACCCATCTAATCCATTTCCCCGGGAAGTTCATTTGTCGCATAACCGAATCAAGGAAGCCCCAGCTTAACGAATCATATGCTTTTTCAAGATCGACCTTGAACAGTAGGCCCTTCTTACGGTTCTTCTTCATCCACCCAATGACCTCATTAAGCATTAACGGCCCATCTAAAATACTCCGACCGTGAATAAATGCCGATTGCTTCGGGGAAACAAGACAATCAATAATCCACTTCAGCCTATTGGCCAACGCTTTCGATATTACTTTGTTAATAACCCCAATCAAAGAGATGGGGCGGAAGTCACCAAAACCTTTTGGATCCCACTTCTTAGAAATAAGCGCGATAAAAGACGTCGCAACACCCATGCCAACATAGGCATGGTGATAAAAGTCATCAATTAATGTCATAAAGTCCGACCGAAGCACGTTCCAGAACCGATTAATGAAGTTAAAGTTGAAACCATCAGGTCCCGGAGCCCGATCTCTACCACATTCTTTAACCACCGCCTCAATTTCCTCTACCAAGAAGGGGGCAATTAACGCATCCGCTTCATGATCTTTGACTTGTGGAATCCCCTCACATGTGAATGTTGGCCGCACCGCCATAGGTTCGGCAAATTTCAAGGCAAAGAACTCCAACGCCGAGTCTTTGATTATAGTCGGGTTAGTCACCCATTCCCCATTTACCAACAGCCCATTAATTCTATTATTCACCGTATTGGAGTTGACAATGCTATGGAAATAACGTGTGTTTTCATCTCCATCTACCGCCCATTTAATCCGTGCTTTTTGTTGCATATCCCGAACCTTATTCTTATCAAACTCCAGAATAAAGCTTCTTCCCTCAGTTCTTCTACTTAGCTCATCTGGAGAAAGCGGTCTTGACTCTGCTATCACTTCCAAGTCCTTCATAGTCTTTCTCCACTCATTATAACTACCCTCCAACTTTTCTTTTTCTACAACCACCCACCTTTTTATCTTATTTTTCAAGAATTTGAGTTTAGTGTCCAACGCATCATCTGTGGGGCCATTAAATCGAAACGAGCTGCCAACCTCCATGACATATTCCTCAAAATCGGGTATATCCATCCATGAATTGAAAAACCCAAATGGGACATGCCTGTAGTCCGCCTCCACCATGGTAAGTACAATCGGGCAATGATCCGATGCGAACCTCGAAAGAGCAGTGGCGACAGCATTGGGCCACTTAATTAGGAAGTCACGACTCACAAGGAAACAGTCTAACTTACTACCATTGGAACCGTTGTCTGCCATATATGTAAAGCGATGGCCAGCCATATTGAAGTCATGAAGGTCTGCGTCCAAAATAAAGGAATTGAACGCGGCCGCATTCACCGTATTAAAAACCGAATTAAGCCGTTCCGACTGGTCCCTAACCTCGTTGAAATCCCCCATTAAAATCCATACTCCAGGAATCGACCCTCTAACGCTCCTTAGGTCATTCCACAAGGCACGACAACCAAGAGGATCATTTGGCCCGTAAACATTGACCACATTCACCTGTAATCCCGCCGGCATCAGCAAACCTGATACAAGTAAAAAGTGTCTAGACTTTATCGAATTGATCTTCTTGAAGACATTGGGATCCCACATAGTCACTAGGCCCCCTGATAAACCTTCAGCATTCATCTCCTCCAAATCGAAGGGTGTATTACCCCATAAAACATTATACCTAAACTCCGTCCGGGCACCTATCTTTGTTTCCTGAATCGTAATTAAGTGAATACTGTGACACGTTTTGAGACCCCTAATCCACCCATGTTTCCTCCGGTCTCTCACACCACGTAAGTTAATCGATAGACTATTCATTGGTCACACCTTCTACACCATCCCCCATAACTAAATCTCTTACCTCAACTGCAAAATCAGATAATTGAATCCCAATCTTCGTCCCGAACTCCATATTCTCAGCAACCTCTCTATCACAGGCATCCATTCTACATTCTACCAGGCACGGATTACAGCTCCCCTCATCCATAGCGACAACCCTACTCGGGACATTCATGAGAGGAACTAAATTCAAGTCGGGATACTTTTCCACCAAGTTTTGGTGATGACACACCTTACTTGACAACCCTTGAGATAGGCCCACCGAAGGTGGGCTTCTAACATTCCTTGGTCTTTTACCCAGTTTAACACTTACCGGCCCAGTACAAGGAGTCAGCCCACCTACATTTGGACTATCCAACACACCCGCACCATCCCCCAAAAAATAATTCCCACTAGGTTCAATACACACTTCCCCACCAGCACATGCACGTAAGACATTCCCCTCGTGCATTTCCTCGGGAACCCCCAAATTGCCATGCACAGACGTTACGGCTTCATCATCCTCGTCCCTTGACTTTCCGGCTTCCTCCATACAAGGATTCCCCCAGCACCACCTCTGTCGTCCACGCCCGGAATCGTTGGACCATCCCCCTGTAACCCGGCGTAGTGGTCCTTCTCTGTGATTTCTCCTTCTTCCACTTCTACATCCAAACCCACCCTTACGTCGGAAAAATTACCCGGGCCACAACACTGGGTAAAATTGGAGAAACATCATTATCCATTTCCGTCACATATACCTGATAACCTGCATTCCTCCATTTTACTTGAACAATCTCATTAATGCGTCCATACAACTGGGTATGTACTACACAGCTGCCCACCGAATTATCCTTCATCCCCCACGAGAATTTCGATGGACCAAGTACATTACCAAACACTGCACCAATGTGGTCAAACACCACATTATCCCTAAGGAGCACCAGAACATTATGTATCCTAAGACATGTTATCCTACCCGTATCAATTTCTTCACCATTCCAGAGACACGCCTTGGTCAAGATAACCGACCATAAGTTATCTTTAAGCTCCAGGAACTCTTCCGCTCCAGGAACTTTAAAAACCAGTTTGTTGTTGTGTCGATCAAAGAGTCAAAGAATATCAAAGGTATGTTGATAGACGAGTTGCAGAGCACTCTTGTGGTCCATGAACAGAGGGAAATTAGATAACGTGAACAATGTTAACCTGAAAACACGGAGTGTCACATACCGAGTGATATGGATATTTAAAAATATCCTCCTACATGCCGCGCCTCCACAATGCTTAGATGATGAAAATGCTCACGAGTCTCTAAAAGACATAGAGGTAAAAGAGAAATTGATCTATATCGAAGAACTCGTAGACATACCTTATAGAAAAGAAGAAACAGTTAATAAACAAAATCATCAAACAAGTAAAGGTGTAATGAAAACATAGGAATGGATTCAAAGCCGCTTACGAGTCAAAGGACGGTATGATGAAGTACTACCCCGGTTTGTTTAATAAAAAATATGCGATGGTAAATGTTAAATAAAAGCAGTCTACATGAAGTGCCAATCGAAAATGGCAATCGAAACAGTGACCATCATAATTTTAGTTTTGATAGGATGAGCTTTTGATTGACAATGTTCGTTAGGTGTATGTTCTAATGAGTGTCTAGTTTAGTTTAGGTGAACATCTAATATGTAGGTCTCACGGTTAGTTTAAATACGTATAACTTTCAATGCGTAAATCAGTTTCAATACATATGATTGGATACTATGTGTTTAATTTTGTACCTTATAAAAACATGATTCTACTAGATAATTTAAAATATAAATTGTCAAACAGAAACAATGATTTAAAAATGAATTGGCCTTATTGGCATTATGTGTTATGTGACTTCTTGCAAGATTTGATCCGTAACTTTAAACCCTACAACGTTGTGAAGCGGCGAACGAACACAACACAACATCATGGCAAAGGAACATATCATGTCATGAGTTTTTATGAAATTCCTATAGATTTTTGAGGTGGCGAAGGAACACATCACAAACCATGGCGAAGGAACATGACATGTTATAAGTGACAGTTTGGCTTGATTGGTGCTTGCTTATATATGTTAAGCTATTATAGATTCATAATTTTAGTGAATGTGCTTATGTTTACTATTTACAAGTAATGAGATGATTACGTGATTACATGTAATTTTGAAAGTCTTAACAATTGAATAAATTTAAAGTAGAACTCATTTAATGTTATTAGTTTTTAGCATTGATAAAGATTGATTTTAGGTATAAGTTAAAGCTAGTAATAACTAGTTGAGCTACCGGCATGACAACAAGGTCTACTAGCATTTTAAAAACTTGCATCGCATTCTAAACACAATTATATTTTGAAGATTTATTTGAACTTTAACTATGTTGAAAATTTTATTTGTAAACATAATTGAACAATGTTGACAAAATGCATGAGAAAGAACATGTCACCTTTTACCCATTTTAACGCAACTTTTACCACCATAAATCTAGGCATTGTTCGTACGAATCTAAAACATCGTAAAAAAACTCGACAAAACCCCACAATTCAACTTCATTTCAGATCAGTGTCTCTCGCGAGACGAAATCTATCCACACATTTCAAACCCTAATTCACTCATCACTCATCTCTCCGATGTCTTCCAGGCGGCTCATCGCCACCCTCCTCCGCTCCTCCATCCGCCACCGCCACCACTCCACCACCGCATCTCCGCTCACCTCCGCCGCCCGATCCGCCACCCGCACCCGCTCCCACCCTTCCCCCGCCGGCTACTTCCTCCACCGTGCAACCACCTACGCCACCTCCGCCGCTCCGTCGCAACCACCGCCGACAACTCCTTCCGGATCTCATGATGGTAAGATCACTGATGAATTCACCGGCGCCGGAGCGATTGGTCAAGTGTGTCAGGTGATTGGTGCGGTTGTGGATGTGAGGTTTAGTGAGGGGCTGCCGCCGATCCTTACGGCGTTGGAGGTGTTGGATAACTCGATTAGGTTGGTGTTGGAAGTGGCGCAGCATTTGGGGGAGAATATGGTGAGGACGATTGCTATGGATGGGACTGAAGGCTTGTTAGAGGTCAACGAGTTCTCAATGGCTCTCCTATTACTGTAAGTGTTTTTCTATGTTGGTAAATCTATGTCTTTTGATGATGATTTTGAGGGTTTTAAAATCTATAGGTGTGAATAGAATGTGTGTTTTTTTAGTTTTACTGATTAAGAATTAAGATCTGTATGCTAAGTTAAATTTACTGGAAATGAAAATGATAATTTTGGTATCTATTGAGATCGATGTACATTTACGCGTTTATATGTCTGTAATCATGGACTCATGGTTCGAGCTGAATTATATGCCAATGTGGGTTAAGATGTAGGTGAATTTTGTGATTTATCTGCTTAAGAATGAGTAATTATTATCTTAACGATTTAACGTAGGTAGGACGTATGATGTACTAACATGCAGAGTGTTTGTTTTCTATAATACATGCATTTACCTTAATATGCATTGTTATTGTACTAATTTGCGTTTGTTATTATCATGGTGGTAGGTGCCTGTTGGCAGGGCTACTCTTGGTCGTATCATCAATGTTATAGGGGAGCCCATCGATCATAGAGGCGAAATCAGTAAGTTTTTTGTTTCTTTTTGATTAGCATCACTTCCATCTTTATTTGAGATAAAGTATCCCGTTTTTCTTTAACTCAATTCAAATTTCAACAGAAACCGATCACTATTTGCCTATTCATAGAGAAGCTCCAGCTTTTGTTGAACAAGCAACCGAACAACAGATCCTTGTCACTGGTATTAAGGTAAATCATGAATGGAGAAGTAAAATGCCATTTAAAATTTTAAATATTGTTGCACCATTGTGATTTATAATTATTTTTTGTGATCTTCTAGGTGGTGGATCTTCTTGCACCATATCAAAGAGGAGGAAAGATTGGTCTGTTTGGTGGTGCTGGTGTTGGAAAAACTGTTCTTATCATGGAGCTTATTAACAATGTTGCCAAGGCTCATGGTAAGTAGAATTTATTAATACATTTCAGCACCTTAATCCGCATGACATTTCTTTAGGCCCATGGTAAGTAGAATTTTTGTTTTACCAGGTGTTTCTCCGTATTTGCTGGAGTTGGGGAAAGACCCGTGAGGGTAATGATTTGTACAGAGAAATGATGGAAAGTGGTGTCATTAAGCTAGGTGACAAGCAGGTATATCCATTAGAGACATGTTATTTGTAATATGTTGGACTTTTTTTGGAATATGGTATCTGAATATTTGTGCCTTCTTGTTCATGTTTTAGGGTGAGAGCAAGTGCGCTCTTGTGTATGGTCAAATGAATGAACCACCAGGTGCTCGTGCCCGTGTTGGGCTGACCGGCTTGACCGTGGCTGAACACTTTAGAGATGCTGAAGGACAAGACGTGCTTCTTTTTATTGACAACATTTTCCGTTTTACTCAGGTAACATCGTGCTTAACAACTGCTTTCTATCTATTTAAGTGCCATAGATTAATTCTTGTCTTTATGTCCTGCAGGCTAACTCTGAGGTGTCTGCTTTGCTGGGTCGTATTCCATCTGCTGTTGGTTACCAACCAACCTTGGCTACAGATCTTGGAGGCCTTCAAGAACGTATTACAACAACTAAAAAGGGTTCTATTACATCTGTGCAAGCCATTTATGTGCCTGCTGATGATTTAACAGATCCAGCTCCTGCAACTACTTTTGCTCACTTGGATGCTACTACTGTGCTATCACGACAGGTGTGCTACATCCCAAGTGATACACAATTGCTCTTTTGACTTTTCATTTCTTGATATTTTTTATTAGTTACACTTCAAGTATGACTAAAAAGCTATATTATTACGATGCCAACTGATTTTGAAATACAATTACTCTCACAAATTGGGTAATAGGTCAAAATGGGTAGCTTTGAGAGTCAAAACTGGTCAGGTTGGACTGACCTGAACTACTTTTTGTTTGTTTGTTTGTTTGTTTTTTAAGTTTTACAAAAAAGATCATGTTAAGTTCTTAAAAAGCAACGTTATTACAATGACATTCTATTTTTTGAAACTAAATGATCCGAGTTGGGTAACAATTCAATCAGGTTATTTTAAGGATGAGTAGAAACGATCCTGGTTTGGGCCACCTGCAAAGCTGCAATGACTTTTGTTTTTTAATTATTAATTTTTTTGGAATTTGTGCAGTAATCAATGTTTATGTATAATAAGAAAATTATATTATTACAATGACAACTAAAAATAGTAAAATAAAACGAAGTAGTAGGTGTTATGCATTCTGTTTATATCCTTAGTGACTTTCCACCCTTTTGACCCGATCCCCAGCTCACCCATCACAGTTTTAACACATTCTTAAACTTGTAACTGTTTTGATCCCTGGAGGCAAAGTATAGCCCAGATAAAGGGGTTTAAACGGCTACCTCTGATATTGTGCGTTGGTCTATATAAGTTATTGCAATTAAAGATTATATTATTTCACAGATCTCTGAGCTTGGTATTTACCCTGCTGTGGATCCCCTTGATTCTACGTCTCGTATGCTTTCACCCCATATTTTGGGAGAGGATCATTACAACACAGCTCGTGGTGTACAAAAAGTTCTTCAGAATTACAAGAATCTTCAAGATATTATTGCAATTCTTGGAATGGATGAGCTTAGTGAAGATGATAAGTTGACAGTTGCTCGTGCTCGTAAGATTCAAAGGTTTTTGAGTCAGCCCTTCCATGTTGCTGAAGTTTTCACTGGTGCCCCTGGTAAATATGTGGAGTTGAAGGAAAGCATTGGTAGTTTCCAGGTCAGTTATTTGCTCTTAAATTCTAAATTAATTGCTCATCTATTAGCATGAAACCTTGCATCTTTGTTGGGCTAATTGCTTGAAAAGCCAACCAACATCAATCTATCAATCTATTTTTTATTTTTTTTACGTAACCAAATAGATTAATGAAACAAATGAAAAACAGGGGTTTTTTAAAGTTACCAATAGATTAGATCTCGTTTCTTGGGCAAACAAAGTTGGTACCATGACCAAAATGGACCAAATGTGTCTATATGCCAAGTTGAAGAGTTATATAATTTCTTATAATTACAAATTTCTAGTAACCAGTTATTTTTCTCTGACAATAATTGTTGGTTACCCAAAAAAAAGTTGGACTAAAGAGTTATTTTAAATAGAAAAATATATCATTCTTCACTTCAATTACAATTTTGAAGAATTAGATTTTTCCTTGGGAAAAAAATTTGGTTACTCAAAATAAGGTTCGGGTTGGTGGCTTAGTATCACCTCAACCAAACAAGACCCGTTTTTATTAATCATGTTGAAAGACCCAACCCCATCCCTGAGATGCGCAATGCCGCAACCCTGTAGCCTAGACACAACCTACACTGTTTATCTAAACAAGTCAAACAAGTGTCTAGATAAACAGGTTGTAACCACGCTGTAACGGGGTTAGTTTGTTGAGCTAAAAATTACAGTATGCATTTTTCAATTCTACTTCTAAACATGTTGGCGGGTCAACTTGTTTATCTACAACCCAACCTGAACACACCTCTGAATAAACTGGTTGGATGGGTTGGCCCGTTTACAACCTGAACCTGTTGACACCCAACCCTAACTCTAACCCTTATAATTTTTTGTCATGAATTGATTTTCCAGGGAGTGTTAGATGGAAAGTATGACGACTTACCAGAACAATCATTCTACATGTTTGGTGGTATTGTGAAGTGATCGCCAAGGCTGAAAAGATTGCCAAGGACAATGCCTAGACGACAACACACTGTTTTCCCATTTTTACTGTTACCGTTTGGAAACGTTGAATAATTTGTCGATTTTGGTGGCGGTTCTGTTTCCAGAAAACTCGTATGCATCGGGATTTTTATTCCGTGAGCCGATTGTTATGTTGGTTTGTTTTGTGATAGAGAAGCTGAGACAATGTTCAATCCCTCTATTTGTTTTATTTTCAGATAATAATGAGGGACAATTGTTGGAATTGTATATCTTTTTGCTTATGGTATTCTCACCATTTTTAATGTCTTGTTCAAAAGTTCATCACTTTGATGGTGCATAGTTTAACTGTATACCATATCAATTTTACTCCCTTATCTCGAAATTTAAAGAAACCTGAACCTAAACAGAAAGACCATGAGTTGAAACATTTTGGGGGTATGCATCGTCATGTAATTGCAAAAAGACATGATCTACAATTCATATTTTGTTACTGAAACGGAAATAACTGTGGTATGTATTGATGGGTCATCGACAAAAACTCAGGTCAAGATGGCTTGAGTTGTATCCCAACTTATCTATGATTAGACACAGACGGTTCATTTCAAGGGCTTTCAAATAGTGTTGACAAGATAGATTTCATCGTGTTTAACAGGTTAGGGAAGACACGAGTAACGAAAGCATCAAACATGAAAATGACTGTTTAACCATATATTTGTCAAATTTTTTTAAATGTTTTTATGATCCAAAAATGAGAAATGAGGAGTCAGCTTTCTAATTTTAATTATTTTTAAAAATATAAAAAATCACAACATATTTTTTTAAAGCTAATTTTAATTATTTTTAAAAATATAAAAAAGTACAACTATTTTTCTTTATGTTTTAATCGTGTCAAACCAACAGGATTTGCTAGCTTTACTAGGGAGGATTTTCAAGAGGTTACCACTTAGGCACTTACAATGTTTTAGTCAGAGATTGAAGTAGTCAAACATTTGACTTTTAGGTAGGGGTCAAATTGTTGTGTGCTGGGATGACCTAGAAAATTTTTCTCCGATTTCATTAATTTTTTAAGTAATTAGCATGTATTTATGATTACAAAAAGATCGTATAATTTCAATGATCATATAGTTTGAGCAAAATATTTAGTAGGTTATATGCATTAAAATACGACGTTGATCCACTTTCCTTTTAGCCACCTTTTCAACTTAGGGCGTGTTTGATACCATCTGACCGGGCTGACCCCTGACCCGGCTGACTCGGTCAGTCCGGTCAGGTCGTTTGTTTTCATTGCAATAGGTGCTGACTCGGTCTCCGGTCACTGACCCGGACTTTGATTTCAGATTGTCTGACCCGATCATCTTCTTCATCGATTGCTTCATCTTCTTCATCGGCCGCCCCCGCAGGTGCATCGCCTCCACCTGCTTCCTCTCCGTCTCCCCCGCAGGTGCATCGCCTCCGCCCCTCCCCTTGGTCCTCTCATCTTCAACGGCCAGCAGGTGCTCGCGACCCCGCCCTCCCCAATCGGTCCTCTTCCTCCGTCCCTCCCCTTAATTTTCAACTGAAGTTGACTTAGTGTTTCCATCATCTTCACCTCTGTTGTTGCTGTTTCTCAATCACAAAATTCCGATTCTTTCATCTGCCGAACCGCCTTCGACTTGGTGCTTCGATTTGGTGGTTCGCCTGCACCTTCGATTTGGTGTGTGTGTGTGTGTGTGTGGAGAAGAGAAGAGAGGAGAAGTGGGGGTGGTTCGCCTGCACCTTCGATTTGGTGTGTGTGTGTGTGTGTGGAGAAGAAGAGAGGAGAAGGGGGGGGGGGTGTTAAATGGTGGTGAGTGTGTTAAATATAAATATAAAAAAAAATAATAATAATAATATATAATAATATAATAATAATAATA